>JAWPHD010005150.1:0-169754 GCA_037043455.1 Cyrtodaria siliqua
CATTATTTCACAAAGTAAGTAAAGTATTTACGGAATAATTTGTATTATGATAGATCTATGTATATTTGATGGAAATATAATAATTCTAGACTGATCTGTGTATTATGGCATCTATATGACGCGATGCAATTAGCCCAATATTATAGCACGACAATAGTAATCTTTTTATTTTCACTGATTTTTCAGGAATTACCACTGTATCACTTCTTCATTATTTCACAAAGTAAGTAGAGTATTTACGGGATAATTTGTATTATGATAGATCCATGTATATCTGATGGAAATATAATTATTCTAGACTGATCTGTGTATTATGGCATCTATATGACACGATGCAATTAGCCCAGTATTATAGCACGACAATAGTAATCTTTTTATTTTCACTGATTTTTCAGGAATTACCACTGTATCACTTCTTCATTATTTCACAAAGTAAGTAAAGTATTTACGGGATAATTTGTATTATGATAGATCCATGTATATCTGATGGAAATATAATAATTCTAGACTGATCTGTGTATTATGGCATCTATATGACGCGATGCAATTAGCCCAGTATAATAGCACGACAATAGTAATCTTTTTATTTTCACTGATTTTTCAATAATTACCACTGTATCACTTCTTCATTATTTCACAAAGTAAGTAAAGTATTTACGGGATAATTTGTATTATGATAGATCCATGTATATCTGATGGAAATATAATATTTCTAGACTGATCTGTGTATTATGGCATCTATATGACGCGATGCAATTAGCCCAGTATTATAGCACGACATTCATTAAAGTAAACTATTTATTTTCACTGATTTTTGAAGAATTACCACTGTATCACATCTTCATTATTTCACAAAGTAAGTAAAGTATTTATGGAATAATTTGTATTATGTTAGATCCATGTATATCCGATGGAAATATAATAATTCTAGACTGATCTGTGTATTTTGGCAACTATATGACGCGATGCAATTAGCCCAGTATTACAGCACGACATAAGTTAAAAAAAAAAAATCACTGATTTTTCAGGAATTACCACTGTATAGGGTTAGGGTTAGGGTTAGGACACATCTACGAAGATGAACAAATGAACATGAACAAACTGCTCCCACTAGTATAGCTTCAAAAGCAGGATATGGGTGTAAGGGTAGGCCTAGATTAGCCTGAGTATATATTCAATAGGGCATGTCTTGCTCATGGGGTAAGGGTTAGGTTTAGCCTGTTTTTTGTAAGTAATGGTTAGGAGACATCTACGAAGATGAACAAATGAACATGAACAAACTCCTCCCACTAGTATAGCTTCAAAAGCAGGAAATGGATGTAAGCTTAGGCCTAGATTAGCCTGAGTATATATTCAATAGGGCATGCCTGGGTCGTGGGGTAAGGGTTAGGTTTAGCCTGTTTTTTGTAAGTAAGGGTTAGGAGACATCTACGAAGATGATCAAATGAACATGAATAATCTCCTCCCACTAGTATAGCTTCAAAAGCAGGATATGGGTGTAAGGGTAGGCCTAGATTAGCCTGAGTATATATTCAATAGGGCATGCCTGGGTCGTGGGGTAAGGGTTAGGTTTAGCCTATTTTTTGTAAGTAAGGGTTAGGAGACATCTACGAAGATGAACAAATGAACATGAACAAACTCCTCCCACTAGTATAGCTTCAAAAGCAGGATATGGGTGTAAGGGTAGGCCTAGATTAGCCTGAGTATATATTCAATAGGGCATGCCTGGGTCGTGGGGTAAGGGTTAGGTTTAGCCTGTTTTTTGTAAGTAATGGTCAGGAGACATCTACGAAGATGAACAAATGAACATGAACAAATGAACATGAACAAACTCATGAGTTGTTTTTTTCATGCATCAGTTTGTCTGTTGATCACTATTTAAATTTCACATGAAATACAGCCATAATTTTAAGACTGCTGGCCAAATTGTTGACCATGTAGTATGTTTTCATTCTGCATTTAGGTTTCGGTACACTAATTGCTTTCCCATAGGCCACAATGCAAGCTTTTCCGAAGATAAAAACTAAAAATAAACATACAAATTCAAAAAGGGGTGTCTTATTTTCAAGGTAAGTCCAAGTCCAATGTGCTGAAAGTTAAAATTCAGCATGTTTTCCCTACAGAACTTTCCATGGGGGCCGCCATATTTGTTTACATGCAAAACCACAGTAAATATTTACCTGTTTTTGAGTGTATCTCACAATTTCATGTTTAAACAAGAGGCCCAAGAGGGCCTGTGGACGCTCTACTGGCTAACATGGCTCTTATAACATCAATGAAGTGATTGCCATTGATGTTTTATTGGAAGTTTCGGGCAAAAAACAGCTTTTGACTAAATCAAGGGCCATAACTAAAGAATCTGGTAAAGTTTGGTAAAGATCAGATGAAAAATAAAGGCCCTACCGTATTAATGAGGCAAAATCAAGAGCCATAACTCCTCTGTTACTGGTCCTAATGGTACAACATACAAAAAAAAAAAAATTTAAAAAAAATTAAAAAAGAAAAAAAGAAAAAAAAAGAAAAAAAAAAGAAAAAAGATAAAATTAAAAAAATATATTTAAAAAAAAAGAAAGAAAAGAAAGCCATAAAATCTGCTAAGTTTGGCTAAGATCAGATGCAAAATAATACATGAGAGCTCTGTGCCATGTGGTTCCAGAGAAGAAGATTTTTTTCAGTTTTTGCCTAGATACAAGCCTAAGTAAAACTGTGACCCCCAGGGTGGGGCCAAATGTGACCAATGGGTCACCATTTGAACAAACTTGGAAGAAGACCATAAGCTAATAGCAAATGCAAAATATTAAACCTCCCGCTTTTGCGGTTTCAGAGAAGAAGATTTTTTAAGTTTTTCCCTATACATGTCTATGTAAAACATGTGACCCTTGGGGCGGGGTCAAATGTGACCAGAGGATCACCATTTGAACAAACTTGGTAAAGGACCATAAGCTTATAGAAAATGCAATATATTAAACCTTTGGCTCTTGCAGTTCCAGAGAAGAAGATTTTTTTCAGTTTTTCCCTATACAAGTGTTTATGTAAAACTGTGACCCCGGGGCGGGGCAAGATGTGACCCCAGGGTCACCATTTGAACAAACTTGGTAATGGACCATAAGCTTATAATAAATGTAAAATATCAAACCTCTGGCTCGTGTAGTTTACGAGAAGATTTTTTAAAAAAATATCCTACATGTATGTAAGTCTATGTAAAACTGTGACCCTTGGGGCGGGGACAAATTTGACCCCAGGGTCAGCATTTGAACAAACTTAGTAGAGGACCATAAGCTGATGCTTCATGTAATACATGAGAGCTCTGTGCCATGTGGTTCCAGAGAAGAAGATTTTTTTCATTTTTGCCTATGCAAGCCTATGTAAAACTGTGACCCCCGGGGTGGGGCCAAATGTGACCCCTGGGTCACCATTTGAACAAACTTGGTAGAGGACCACAAGCTTATAGCAAATGCAAAATATCAAACCTCTGGCTCTTGTAGTTTCCGAAAAGAAGATGAAAAAAATCCTATATAAGTCTATGTAAAATTGTGACCCCCGAGGCGGTGACAACTTTGACCCCAGGGTCACCATTTGAACAAACTTAGTAGAGGACCATAAGCTGATGCTACATGTTATACATGAGAGCTCTGTGGCTTGTGGTTTCAGAGAAGAAGATTTTTTTTACAAAAATCCTATATGTCTATATGAAAAACATGCAAAACCTCAATATACAAACTTTGGACCCCCGAGGCACGACCATTTTTGACCCCGGGGACTTTATTTGAACAAACTTGATAGTCTAGGCGATCATTTTAAAAGAAAAACTGTTGAAATCTGTCCAGCGGTTCTGGAGAAGAAGATTTTTTAAGGTTTCGACCATATATGGTAATGGCAGCCATCTTGGATTTAGCGCTGACCTAATTTTAACAAATCTAAAAAGCATTCATCTAAGGATCATCCATATGAAGTTTGGTCAAAATTAGCCAAGCGGTTTCTGAGGAGAAGTCGTTTGAAGTAAAGTTAACGGACGGACGACGGACGAAGGAAGACGGACAACACACCATCCCATAAGCTCTGCTGGCCCTTGGCCAGTAGAGCTAAAAATACATTCGGTAAAAATAAATGCTCTCATTTCAATAAATGTTATTTATTAATTAATTAACAACTCTGAAAATGTATTTTGAAACATTTATCTGGCATGTTTTAATTTTTGTGACCTTTCACTTCTGGCTGAGGTAACTCCTGGAAAGGGGCGTGGCCAAGTCCAAGCTATATTTAGGATACCGCAACCTATACCGGGTTGTATTTTCCAATTTATTGAACAATGAGCATTATTGTTACTAACGGTAGTCATATACAAGCACTCATGGAAAAAAAAAAGCTTGTAGTATACACAATTGTGCATGTTTTCTTTTATTTTCAATTTATCACAATTTTTCAGTCGAGACAATAAAATCCGTTTTCCAAAAAAAATTACAATATTTTATGATTTCATCAGTTCGTCAAATATTTCATGCCAAATATTTTACTGAGGTAGTTACATAGTCCCATGTGTCATACTATACACTGTCTGCCCCTTATTTAGAACACAATCCTGTTTATATGCACATCTGACTCCTTTTTTACCTCCACCCACCCCCATGAGAAAACACTGTTTTTGAGTATAATTTGACCTTAAATAGTATTAGATACCAGCAAAACATGTTTCAAGTTCCTAGTCTTCTTTGTGTCAATGTATCTACAAATTACTGTTTAATAAAGCATTTGTTACAACCAAGAGACATACAGACAGACAGACAGACAGGTCTTTTTGCTTTTTAACATTTACTCGCGGTGCGATTTTCAACAATGCAGTCAAATTCTATGTCAAATGGAATAAAACAATATAGTGGCATTTTAGAAATGTTGCCTGCCTACCTGTTTGTTTGTTTGTTTGTTTGCTTAATTGCTTGCTTATTTGCTTGCTAAAGCATCAAGCAAATAAGCAAGCAAGCAATTGGGTGAAACCACTTCTTAAAAATCAAACATATTATTTTAAGACTCTTAGTATACATAATGCCCATTGATTGAGATGTTTAATAAATGATAAACAAAGCAAGGTACATTTCTAAAAATCACTTACCAAATGCTGTAGGCTTTGCTGGTCCATGTATGTCAAACACAGTAGCACACACAGTTAACGCATCCCGCAAAAGTCTTCGAGTCCTGGAAAAGTCTTCGAGATGCCTCATGCTAAATAACTGATGGTGTCAATGGAAAAAGACATTTGTTGCTTGAGCTCTGGAAATAGAACAGTTTTACCATTGCATAATAAAATAAATATAACTTCAAAATGCTGGACATAAAGAAGAAAAATTGCATGAAACAAATCAAATTAAAGTTATGCCAAGTAACGCCAAGTAACGCCACGTAAACCAGTAAAAGATAATTCATCGGAAAACAAATGTGTGTGTAGTTTTGCGCGCTTTCAGATAATCTTATTAGGAAAAAAAATAACAGTTTTGATCGAGTATCGCTATTATCCTTTCCTTGACTTTTTATGTGAAAAAGCTCCCACTTAGTAAAAAAAATGTGTACGATTAATGCGAGATCTCAGTGAAAAATTGTTTCCAACATAAGACACAGTTCTCGTTGACAATCTCATAGTGTAATGAGAGAATCTAATGTAATTGCATGTAGAAGTTCATGTAAATTCATGTAGTAATTAATGGAAATTCATGTAATAATTCATGTAAATTCATATTTACATGTAAATTCATGTAAAGTTATTTTACAAGAAAATGTAAAAAAAATACCAAGTTGTAAAAAAGGCCAAAAAGATGCTCAGAAGGCTGTCGAGCAACCATTTACGGTACACGCATACACATTATAGCCGGCATTATTTTCATATTTCTTAAAAAAAACTAAAAACCCCAAAAAAGACTGCATGTAAAATAACTGGCATACTAATAGACAAAATACGTACTCGTCAGAATAGAAAAAATAAATACAATGGTGTCATTTCAGGCGAGATCACGAGTTTTTTTCCCGATTTTTGGCCTTGCCCGGCCTGTCGACATTTGTGATATAATCTAACATGACGAACCCACCCGCCAAAGAGGAATCATTGCTAAGCTCTGCAACAACATAGCTGATATAACATGCACATGTTTGGGATATGTAGCTATGCGATAGGCGTACATGCGTACCAATGTACACTCTTCAATATCAAAGTCTATGTATATTTTCTGCAGTCTAAGTACAATATAGCACCCCTTACCTTCATTCAAACGCGCTCATTTCTTGTTGAGTTTTTTTTTTCATGCATCAGTTTGTCTGTTGATCACTATAAGTCATCCATTCAGATTTTAATTTCCACAAGAAATACAGCAATAATTTTAAGACTGCTGGCCAAATTGTTGACCATGTAGTAGTAGTATGCTTTCATTCTGCATTTAGGTTGCGGTACACTTATTGCTTTCCCATAGGCCACAATGCAAGCTTTTCCGAAGATAAAAAACTAAAAATAAACATACAAATTCATAAAGATGTGTCTTATTTTCAAGGTAAGTCCAATACCAATGTGCTGAAAGTTAAAATTCAGCATGTTTCCCCATATTTGTTTACATGCAAAACTGCAGTAAATATTTACCTGTTTTTCAGTGGGGGTTAATCTCACAATTTCATGTTTAAAAAATACATTCGGTAAAAATAAATGCTCTCATTTTAATAAATGTTATTTATTAATTAATTAACAACTCTGAAAATGTATTTTGAAACATTTATCTGGCATGTTTTAATTGTTGTGACCTTTCACTTCTGGCAAAGGTCACTCCTGGAAAGGGGCGTGGCCAAGTCCATGCTATATTTAGGATACCGCAACCTATAGCTTCAAAAGCAGGATATGGGTGTAAGGGTAGGCCTAGATTAGCCTGAGTATATATTCAATAGGGCATGCCTGGGTCGTGGGGTAAGGGTTAGGTTTAGCCTGTTTCTACCTTTTATTTTCACTTACTTTTCAAGATTTACCACTGTATCACTTCTTCATTATTTCACAAAGTAAAGTATTTACAGAATAATTTGTATTATGATAGATCAATGTATATCTGATGGAAATATAATAATTCTAGACTGATCTGTGTGTTATGGCATTTATATGACACGATGCAATTAGCCAAGTATTATAGCACGACATTAATATGCCTATTTTCACTGATTTTTCAAGATTTACCACTGTATCACTTCTTCAATATTTCACAAGGTAAGTAAAGTATAAATGCAAAATATTAAACCTCTGGCTCTTGCAGTTTCAGAGAAGAAGATTAAGTTTTTCCCTATACATGTCTAGGTAAAACATGTGACCCTTGGGGCAGGGCCAAATGTGACCCCAGGGTCACCATTTGAACAAACTTGGTAAAGGACCATAAGCTTATATTAAACGTAAAATATCAAACCTCTGGCTCTTGTAGTTTCCGAGAAGAAGATTTTTAAAAAAAAAATCCTATATAAGTCTATGTAAAACTGTGAACCTCGGGGCGGGGACAAATTTGACCCAGGGTCACCATTTGAACAAACTTAGTAGAGGACCATAAGCTGATGCTACATGTAATACATGAGAGCTCTGTGCCATGTGGTTCCAGAGAAGAAGATTTTTTTCAGTTTTTCCCTATACAAGCCTATGTAAAACTGTGACCCCCGGGGTGCGGCCAAATGTGACCCCTGGGTCACCATTTGAACAAACTTGGTAGAGGACCACAAGCATATACCACATGCAAAATATTAAACCTCTGGCTCTTGCAGTTTCAGAGAAGAAGATTTTTTAAGTTTTTCCCTCAGGGGTTTTTTTCTGGAAAAGGGGAAGGGGCCTGGGGCCTTTGAGATGGGGAAAATTTCCGCGGGCCACCGGCGTTTTAGTGAAAAAGGGGAAACAAATTGTAAACAAGTTTAAAGTGCATGATTAACTTTTAATATGGCAAATTCAATTGAATTTGCTATCATACATCTTATGATTATAAGGCCATCACTCTATGTTTAACGTTTTTGAATTCCTCCACCAGATTGTCATAATCTTGATCACTTAAACTACCACTGAAGTCACTGATACGCATTAATGCGTCTAAGGTGTCCTGGGACATGCTTCTTAATTCTGATTTTCTTGTTGAATTGCTTCCAGTTACGAGACATTTTTCCGTGACACGCTGGTAAACAAAAGAACGGAATACGGGATGTCGTAAAAGAAATCTCGTAAAGGGAGATCACTGATTTGCGCAGTGCTCTACCTTGATGAGGTTTATTTTACGACATACCGTATTCCGTTCTTTTGTTTACCAGCGTGACTTACTTCCCCTGACAATAGATGACAGCTGTCTGACTTTCGCATTTCGGCACTGATAAAAAACGACGGCCGATTTTCGCATTTCGGCAATAATAAAAAACGATGGCCGATTTTCGCATTTCGGCAATTCTTCGGAGGGGAATTTATATTTTTAGGGGAAAAACTATACTTATTTTCCAAGGGGAAGGGGCCGTTAAGCGGCCTCTTCTATAGAAGGAAAAAAAAACCTGTCCCTATACATGTCTATGTAAAACATGTGACCCTTGGGGCGGGGCCAAAAGTGACCCGAGGGGCATCATTTGAACAAACTTGGTAAAGGACCATAAGCTTATAGAAAATGCAAAATATCAAACCTCTGGCTGTTGTAGTTTCCGAGAAGAAGATTTTTAAAAAAAAAATCCTATATAAGTCTATGTAAAACTGTGACCCCCGGGGCGGGACAAATTTGACCCCAGGGTCACCATTTGAACAAACTTAGTAGATGACCATAAGCTGATGCTACATGTAATACATGAGAGCTCTGTGCCATGTGGTTCCAGAGAAGATTTTTTAAGGAGTAGGAATATGCAAATGTTATTAAATAAATATTTAAGGAGAAATCGGCATAAGTAAAAATTACAGTTGTCAATTAAGGCACCTGGCAGCTAAAGTACAATGTAATGAAGAAATTTACAGGTACCCTCACACAGAGATTAGTGAACATGGTCCTAGGTGGAGAGAATACGTTGTGTTTTTTTTTCTTCAGTTACTTTAAGGACAACAGTTACAATGACTTGATATTGATATAAAACATTACTACATGCAGTAGGTTTACATTGATCCATATTGATATAAATTATGCTCTATCTTATATTACATTGATATACTACATGTTTACTTGTAAGGTGAGGCAAGGGGTGGCCCTCCCCGACCCTTGTCCCACCTAAGACGGGGAGATTAAATGGGTCACCTTAAGGTGGCTGAAAAAAAACAAAAAAAAAACTTAGTAGTGGACCATAAGCTGATGCTACATGTAATACATGAGAGCTCTGTTCTTTGTGGTTTCAGAGAAGATTTTTTAAAGTTTTTTTCATATATGTCTATATGAACAAGAGGCCCAAGAGGGCCTGTAGACGCAGGGATGGAAACTAACGGTTGCCCGTTCGACCGGGACGACTAAATTTCAAACTGGGCGAGTAAATTTCATAAGTCGGTAGTTCGTCCGGGCGACTAGCTTTTTCGACAAGCTAAACTCGATTTCCTCTCAACAATGCGTTAACCTGTCTCACATTTTTTGACCGCAGCCAATGAAATTGCATCATACAACCAGTTATCAACCAGCAGCCAATGAAATCGCTCGTTACGTATTTTTCTTTACAATATGGCTGCGCCCGTGTCGTGACAATAACAATGCGCGATAACAATGTACATGTTGGAGGGACTCGATGGATAGCGCACACCTTGAGAGCAGTCACAAACATTGTTGACTATCCCGAATATCATTGTGATTAAGTTTCAGAGAAGAGGTCATTTTTAACCTTTTCCTTTATAACTCTATGTAAACTCTGAGTCGCCGTGGCGGCCATTTTGATTATTTGACGATAACGTAAATTTGACCTAGTTTTAGCCATGGCGGCCATCTTGGGTGACTGGCAGCCGCGAAAAACACAAATCTGAGATGAACTATCCCAAATATCATTGTGAATAAGTTTCATCAAAATCCTTAAAGCGGTTTCAGAGAAGATGTCATTTTTAACCTTGTCTTATATAACTTTATGTAAACTTTGAGTCGCCGTGGCGGCCATTTTGATTATTCGACGATAACGAAAAACACAAACTCGATAGAGGTCAATCCAAGGAACAGTTATATGATATTTCACAAGAATGGAATAAGTGGTTTTGGAGGAGATGTCGTTTGAAATTTACTTAAATTTGACTTTAGTTTTAGTCATGGCGGCCATCTTGGATGACTGGCGGCTGCAAAAAACACAAATCTCAGAGGGACTATCCCAAATATCATTGTGCTTAAGTTTCATCAAAATCTTTTAGGCGGTTTCAGAGAAGATGTAATTTTTTAATTTTTCATATATATAACTCATGTAAAGTTTGGGTTGCCGTGGCGGCCATTTTGATTATTTGACGATAATGAAGAGAGGCTTACCCAAGGAACATGTATATGATATTTCACAAGAATGGAATAAGTGGTTTCGAAGGAGATGTCGTTTGAAATTTCCTTAAATTTGGTCTAGTTTTAGCCATGGCGGCCATCTTGGATGACTGGCGGCCGCGAAAAATACAAATCTGAGAGGACTATCCCAAATATCATGGTGATTAAGTTTCATCAAAATCCTTCAAGAAGTTTCAGAGAAGATGTCATTTTTAACCTTTTCCTATATAACTCTATGCAAACTTTGGGTCGCTGTGGTGGCCATTTTGATTATTAGACGAAAACGAAAAACACAAACTTGATAGAGGCCATCCCAAGGAACATGTATATGATATTTCACAAGAATGGAATAGATGGTTTCGTAGATGTCGTTTGAAATTTCCTTAAATTTGACCTAGTTTTAGACATATCGGCCATCTTGGAGGACTGGCGGCCATGAACAACAATTATCTGAGAGGGACTATCCCAAATATCATTGTGATTAAGTTTCATCAAAATCCTTCAAGCGGTTTCAGAAAAGATGTCATTTTTAACCTTTTCCTTTATAACTCTCATGTAAAGTTTGAGTCGCCGTGGCGGCCATTTTGATTATTCGACGTTAACAAAACACACAAACTTGATAGAGGCCAACCCAAGGAACATGTAAATGATATATCAGTAAAATGGAACAAGTGGTTTCGGAGATGTCGTTCGTCAAAAATTCTTTAAATTTGACCTAGTTTTAGCCATGGCGGCCATCTTGGATGACTGGCGGCCGCGAAAAACACAAATCTGAGATTAAGTTTCATAAAAATCCTTCAAGCGGTTTCAGAGAAGATGTCATTTTTAACCTTTTCCTTTATAACTCTATGTAAACTTTTGAGTCGCCGTGGTGGCCATTTTGATTATTCGACGAAATTGAAAAACACAAACTTGATAGAGGCCAACCCAAGGAACATGAAAATGATATATCAGTAAAATGGAACAAGTGGTTTCGGAGGAGATGTCGTTTGAAATTTCTTACAATCTGACCTAGTTTTAGCCATGGTGGCCATTTTGGATGACTGGCGGCCGCGAAAAACACAAATCTGAGAGGGACTATCTAAAATATCATTGTGATTAAGTTTCATCAAAACCCTTCCAGCGGTTTTAGAGAAGATGTCATTTTTAACCTTTTCCTATACAACTCTATGTAAACTTTGAGTCGCCGTGGTGGCCATTTTGATTATTCGACGATAACGAAAAACACAAACTTGATAGAAGCCAACCCAAGGAACATGTATATGATATTTCAGTAGAATGGAATACGTGGTTTCGTCGGAGATGTTTGAAATTTCCTTAAATTTGACCTAGTTTTAGCTATGGTGGCCATCTTGGATGACTGGCAGCTGCGAAAAACAATTCTGAGAGAGACTATCCAAAGTAACATTGTGATGAAGTTTCATCAAAATCCTTCAAGCGGTTTCAGAGGAGATGACGATTTTATAAAATTGCTAACAGACAGACAGACGGACGGACGGAAGACGGACAACACACCATCCCATAAGCTCTGCTGGCCCTTGGTGTCATTAAATGCATTAAAAGTTTGAAATACGTACTGAGGGTATATTTACAAAAAGTAAAAAGAAGTAAATAAAGTACAACTTATTTACAAAGTAAATAAAGTACAATTTATTTACTGCCATTCTAGGGTGACACCTTCAGTGAAGTATTAGAGGCTGAAAGCATTACATTATTTCCAATTTGCTGATCATTTTTGAGTGTAGATAGTTCTTTAAGAAAAGTTAGTGTTTTTTTCAGCCGGTCTTATTTAGAAACAGAGATTGAAGGCCAAAAGGCTATAATGTAGGCCTATGGGAAATGCAATAGTGGTATATGATCATTTCAGTGGGACGAAACGTTCGACTGAAATGACGATTCGTCACGTCTTTATTATTTTTATAAAATTCTGAGATTCACCATCTGCTATGAGATGATTTTTATGTGCAAAATTAATGCCTTATTTAAATTAGAAAGCTCTCTCAGAGATAAAAGACTGTTTCAAAACAGGGTTCTTGGAAATATTTTTAAAATCCATTTTCCCAGCCTCAGGGCAAGTGTATTTTCAAAGGGCAATTGCCCTGCCCAAAACCTCACTTGCCCCAAATTTAAGTCCACTTGGTCTTATTTTTGAATATTTATGCAGTAGTGTAAGGCCTGTACATGTACATCAATGAAATATATTCAGAACTAAACAAATATATTTACGGTCCTATCTTTTCTTGCGAGTTGCGTTCTTTTTGGAATCGTGAAAACCGGTGACACGCATTTTGGGAAAGATGCACATCCATATATACATTAATTTCATACTTTATCAATGAAATACATTGAATACTGTATCAAATCGCGTTAATAAACGAGTGCTTTGAGTGTATTAAAAATGTTCGCATTTTTCTCGTAAAACAATCCAGGGCCGCACTTTGTTATGATTTACGGTTGTCGTAAAAAATTGGTAGCTGTCTTGAGCAAGCGCTGGGACTCGGCTTTGTAGATTTACATTTATAACGGAAACCAGTTATGTCTGTGAAAAGCGTTTTGCCACAAAATGTTGCGTTTTCGACGTGAAAACAACTTTGGATAGGAGATTTAACAAACTTCGTGCCCAAAATAAAAAAAAAGGTAAATGAAAAATTATAATAAAGTTGTTTTATTTGTTAAGTTTTATTACTTAGTTGACAATTATGTCTATTTGCTTTGGTCAAAGTAGGTAGTCCACGGGACTACTGAGCTTGGAGGTCTACGTAGTCCGAGGCAAATTCTGGTGGTCTCGGACTACCGGACTACCGTTAGTGTCGAACCCTGCCTTTTAAACATCTCAGTGAACGAAATGGATTTTCAGACGCTTTTGTCCTTTTGTTGTATGTATGCAAGGTGTGTATTTGACGATGTTGGGTAGACTACAGCAGATTACAGCACTTGCAAATACGGACGTGTGCACCTGTATGTGTACTTGCCCGTACATCGTCCAGCTCGCATCTCGTCCAGCTCGCATTTGCGAGCGGGCGCGAGCGAGTGCCCATATCATTCCCCGATTACATGCATATTTAATGAAATGCACATCTCACGTTTTCAGCATCTCCGTGGCCGAATGGTTAACAACATTGCATTGTAAACCTTCGCCTCACACCGCTGCGGGTTCGAATCCCACTGGGGCCTCGACTTGTAAGTGAGGAAGTGTCGATTCTTACGGATGGCGGGAGATGTACAGTACTGGTTCTACCCAGATAAAAAACGGGTGGTCTACCTCAACCACAAAAAATCAACGGCCATATATAACCTTGCATGTTTTGAAAATGAAAATCACCATACAAACAATGTAAAAACATGTTACCTTTTATCAAATCTGAAGCTCATGTTGACATTCCATAGTGTAAGCTTCTCCGTTCCAATAGGCAATCCTCATTTTATTATCCTGGCGTATTTACATTGTATTTGCGGTCTAATTAGATTATATACGTCTCAAGTAATGGATTTATAACAGTAACTTTTAATGTTAATCCGTGTTTTAGCCATAATCCGTTATTTAACTCAGTCGAATTTAAATCACGTGTCCGTTAAATTTCCATTTCATATCACTGCATTTTGCATCGGCATTTTCTCAAGTATACAGTGCAGTTGTAATTCCTAACCGATCTCGTTTTATCCATACAACATTTAGGTATCTATTCCGCATTATAACAATGTATGTCATCTTCTGTGAACTTTGTAATTTGAGATATTTGTTTGCTGAATTTCGAATAACTTTCCTCATAGACATTGCGGTAAGCCTCGTTTTGATTCCCCTGGTCAAATCGCTATCGTACTTAAGTCAAATCGTACTCGATCAAATCGTACTGTTTTAGTCAATTCACTCTCACTTTTCGGTCAAATCGTACTCATGGCAGGTCAAATCACTCTGATGCTATTTATGAGTACGATTTGACCAAAATAATGAGTACGATTTTATCAAAATAATGAGTACGATTTGACTTTTATCAAAAACGCACTAGTTTATATATATGATGCAGAACTTAGAAACAAATGATATTAACAAAATACTCCATTGATGATTAATTGTAAGGTCTCCCCTCTGATGCCATATTGGTGCAATTTTATCAATAGTTGTTCGTGGCTTACCTTATCGAATGCCATACTAAAATCCAATAGTATAAGGTCGGTTTGGCGCCCATCAACTGAATGTCGTAATAGGTCCTTCACCAACATGATTTCTGATATATTACCTGGTTGATGGACACTATCTCATCGCGAGGCTGCTGTATGTAAATAGAGATATAAAAAAATCGAACATGAAAAGTAGCATTCAAGGACAACAGTTAACCACATACACACACAAAAACACCAATTAAGGGCGTTATGCTGCCTGGGCCCGATGCCTTGTGGAAATTGATTATGAATCTGTTGCATATTTTCTCATCAAAATTGAACAATATTTGAAAGACGAGTTAGATGGAAAAGTTGAAGTGCCAAGTGATATTTTGACTACTTCATTGGATCAGATAGGAAGTGTCCAGTCTGTTTGTTATTAGATCTGTGGATACATGTAACAACTATTTTGGTTCAAAGAGATACATAAATAGAGGCTCACTTTAGATGCGTTAAATGTTAATTCAATGCATACTTACTTATATATCTTGACTTAAACCAAGAGGGAAGGCCCTCTCCCGCGCCCTCTCCCGCGATGAACTATCAAACTCTTTAAAAAGTGCTGATAAGGTCAGAGAAGGCTCGGATTAATGTACGGTTTGCTGAGGGGTGGCCCACCCCGACCCTCACAAACCTATGACGGGGTGAATAAATGGATCACCCCACATATCTAATTATTAGATCTGTGATCACCCTTAATTTAGTTACTGAAAACAGGCGTTTAATACACGTACATACGTTCCTGTTGAAAATTATTAAACAAACAAAAACAAACTATATATAATTTCATCTTGATTTTATTTACATATAAGGTGTAGTAGTTCTACAATTGGTGGAGTGTAACCTACTTCTGGAGATTCCCAATTACCTCTACGCATGCGCAGAAGTTGTTGTCGTGGTTGGTACTTCCCAAGCTCGCAAACCAACCAGTAAAGTCATCTGTACAATCTACTTGTCAAAGTACAAAGGCCTCCGATCCGGAACCCAAATACTTGGTACAAGTACATTACAGTGATTACAGTGCAATATTTCTATTGTGTAACACATTTTCTTGGTTTCAGATGTTTCAGATGGGACATCCTTTTTTTCCGTTTTGTCTTATTAGAAAATTCCCAAAATGGTTTATTTGTGCCCTTTGGCCTGCCTCTCCTATTCACCACTTTTAGAATTTGTATTTTATCCCTTATTCATAATTTTGCATTGCCAAAATGTTGAGATTTGACATTATTTTCACTAGGTGATAAAAGTTGTGTTACTCGGTTTTTATCCTTAGGTTCTATAGTAAAATAAAAATCTTTGGCAGAGTAAAAAGATGATAATTTTCAAGATTCGATTTTGAAAGATACATATTTTGAATCAATTTGCATTAATGTGTATGAGATTTGCAGTGTTTCAAAATAATTACACTGTAAATACCTAAATTTTAACAGTAAACTTGGTTGAACATCAAGGATAAAGACCGAGTTTATCACCTACCAGAATGTAGAGGTGTCTCAAATTTCTGCTCACTGATTGGTTAGTTTATTTTGATGATGCTTTGTCAAAATTATGAATAGAGTCATGCGTCGTGATAACATATTTCATTCCCGTTCAGACCACCGAACCAGCAGGACGTGTCCGTCTTCAATGGAGAGTTTTTCGTTGCCGACGATACCAACATACCGACAGCTCTTCAAGCGATGTTGACGCGTCCTGCAGGGGATCCGGAACGTGACCATCATCGACCACCATCAACGTCGGGCCCGGTGTTGGTTTGTTTTCATCGAGCCGAACGTTGAAAGCGTAGAAGAAACGTTTCGTTATGGTATACACCCCACACTAGGGTGATACCGTGGCCCTTCTCAGGGCCGTTTTTTGCAGTCTACTGGGACATAATCATCATGGACATACGTGGAGCCTACACAGATTGAACGTGAGCTTCGAGGCCATTGTATGGTATTCTTAGTAAGGCTAGACAATGGTTCCGGAAACATACAGACGGCTCACTTTGTTGAGATTCCACGTGCAACAACTACGCAGAACAGTTGGATTGACCTACATGGGACACTTCTTCAGACGCGTGGGGCCTTCTGATTGGCGGAGAGACATTAATCAACTTTCGAGCCGGAAATGGGATTGACCTCCTTACAACATCGGATTGACCTCCTTACAACATCTGCTGTCATCCCATTGGCTGAAACAACAATTTACTTGGAATTAACTCTAATCTACTGTCATGTAAACTTCTTTGGATAGTCAACGATGGATTTCTTCACCCAATAGCCACCAACTCAACTCTTCGTCTGCATCTTGTAATCTCCATTGGAACCGATTGATGAAACGACATTCGACCAACGACGACTTAATCTTCTTTTGAAAGGCTCGCCAAAATGAATAATTTCAACACGGCGAGGATAAATAAACACTGGACTACTACTAATAACATATTTATTGTGTGTATATTTATCTAGTTGCGGAGACAGGAGATCTGCCGCAGCATGCTCACACACACATTGGAAATTTCCGCATGAAGCGGTGATACGTTTCTCGTGTTAATTCAAGTTTCATTCATGAACAAAATCATTAAAAAATAACACTTAAGATATGATACATTTTCTTTCTTTAATTTTTTTTTTTTTTTTTTTTCTTCCTTTACTGTCACAGATCAATTCTGATCATCACGACAGGGTGATGCAGCCAGAAACTGTATATTTATTAAAAGTTAAGTACAGTGTCTAAAGATGAATTGTAGAATTAAAAACAAATGACTACTGACCTTAAGTACTGACACGCACATTAATATATGTTTAATATATCACAATGACAATGTCTAATATAAGAACGTTTAAGATACAGTTTGTTGACCATTTTGAAAGAACACTTACAAACATATATATTATATAACCAATATATTACAAAAATTAAACTTTATACGACTTTATATAAAATTGGCAAAATATATGAACTCATAACAGTATAATGTAAATATTACGGGCGTGATAACTGTCATCAACCTACTCTTACGGTTGTGCTATTATTACTTACGTGTCAATAGACACTCCGTACCGAAAAACCTCGTTCTGGAAGTTAAGATGGCCGAACTGTAGAAAGAAAAAAATATCAATCGTGAAACCTAGCGAAATTCACAGCATCAGAGACAACTTACAGCTTCGGCACTTCAGGTATCCGTTCTAGATAGGCATCCCATTATTATTCAGTAGTTTTTAACGCATGCCACCATACAGAGAGCTAATTTTATTACGTCTGTATCATCCGAGACAGAATGTAGCATGATGTAGGCAGTTAGAGGTTTGGCAAATTGGGAATTTCCTATCTGCTGCAATGTATTTTACCAATCTCTACCCAGAGTTGTCCTTTCTTGCATGCACATACGTCTCTGACAACGTCTCACCAAATACCAAGAATCTTGGCAAACGGGGGAAATTCATGCAAAATTTCTTGAGGACACTACAGTAATATTTTTCTGAATTAACTTCATACATATGAAATGCTTATATTACAAAGAAAATAATTTTCGGCTTGAACGTTTTAAATATACAGTAAATTATGCTCAGGAATATATTGCGGTAGTATAAAGGTTTGTACTTTGGCATATCACTCCGCCGTCAAAACTATAAAATAAACACCACCAAATCGCATACATGTATCAGTACATCGATTTGCTTACCAGCACTTATCAATAAGCAAAAGCGCAAACTTCTATTGCTTGTTTTATTGACTGCTAATTATGAAATAAAGATATGTGTTTGCTATAAATCGAGTTTGTCTGTGATTGCTTTATAGATGACAGAACTCAACGGAAATGTACTGAAATGAGCTGTACTGTATACTGGGTCACGACAGTTATATGGCGGTTCCTGTTACTGGCTTCGCGGCGAATAAACATTAAATTCAATCAGTAATTATTATACTGAAAATTATAATTATATTTTTTCGTTATTTGTATCAAATTTTTACTATTCTGCTGTTTATTATTGATACATTGATGGGTTCTTTATTGAGAAAAAAATTGTAAAGAATTCGGAGTAATAAACCCGTAGTTAGTGCCGCCTTGTTAAAAGGTACATACATGGCCAAGGATTATGGGTATTTATGTCGGTAGAAGAAGAAATGACTTTTGGATATCAGAAATGAACACAATTTGTTTTGAAATTCATTCATTGTATTTATCAGTCGTGTCAACTTTGCACAGAAAAGATGCACTCAGCCTCTCACTGTTTATACTTTTTCTGGCGATTGGCTTTTCCAAGCACGCTGTCGAAAAACTTCCCCCGAACATTTGTTCAGAAAATCCAGATTTTTCCAATAATAAATCACCACAGGTGTGCGCTCATGGTTAATTGGATTCTACGCGGAGTAACTCTGTGTACAGTGATCACAACGAGTGACTTGACAATGGCGTACTTTCGCTGTGTGGCCGAGTTCAAACACTGACTCGGCGAAGGTTCGCGCGGCACTCGATACAACCAAACTCGGCGAATAGAGTAAAGTGTGGGTTTCTCGTGAGCTGTGCTGTACATTATCATGGCATTTGTGAATTTTCCCAAAACAAAACTAAAATTGTCTATTGCTTCAATTTTTTAATAGTTGTTGAATAATAATGCATTAAATTGACTGCAAGATTGTACATTGATAATGAAGGTACAGTTGCTGCCACGCGAATTACGACTGTTTCGCAGCTTCCCCGCGGCCGTTTTTCAATCAAAGTCACAAATCCCCGCGATCTTACCGCGGATTGTCACCCGAAATATCGCGGGGATTCCCCGCGACTGTAAAAATCGCCGCGATTGCAAAATCCAGTCTTGAAAGAAAGAAATCACCGCGATTCTCCATGATAGATTCGCGGGGGAAATTAGAGCACAGATCAATGAAAAATGTAATAAAAATGATAAATACAATGAACAATTTTGGAAGCAATAGGTATTTCAAACTTTTAGTGCATTTAATAACGTGTGTGTTTCGTTTTTGTTTTCCAAAAGTCACATTTCTCTTCACCGGACATTACCTATTAACAAGGTGGCACTAATAACGGGTTTATGACCCGGAATTCTTTACAATTTTTCGGATTATTTCTGACTAAAGAACCCATCGATGTATTAATAACCAACAGCAGAATAGCAAAATATGTTAAAATAACGATTAATTAAAAAAATATAATTCTAATTTCCAGTATAAGATTTGAATTTTATGTTCAGTCACCGCGAAGTCGGTAATAGGAACCGCCATATAACTATCGTGACCCAGTATACATTATCCGGGCATTTGAATTTTCCGAAAACAAAAATAAAATTGTCTTCTGCTTCGGGTTATTAACAGTTATTGAATAATAATGCATTAAATTGACTGCACAATTGTACATTGATACTGAAGATAAATCGCGGCGATGGCCTGCGATTTCACACTGGGTAAAGCGGTGTGCGAATCAAAACAGACCACCGCGAATCGCAGTGATTGTGTCGCGGTGGAAAAAATATATTATCCCCGCGATGAGCGGGTTGTCCGCGGAGCGCGGGGACAAAATCAGTGTGTCCGCAGTGAGATAAAATTGCCGCGATGAGTGGGATTAGTCTTAATCCGCGTGGCAGCAACTGTACATTGCGGCGATTGCTTGCGATTTCACACCGGGTTACGCGATGTGCGAATCAATACGGATCACGGTGATTGTGTCACGGTGGTCAAACGTTATTGTCCCTGCGTTGAGTGGACTGTCCGCCGATCGCGGTGAGATAAAATCCCCGTATTGAGTGTGATTAGTCGTAATCCGCGTGCACCAACTGTATACTGCTATTTATCTTTGCCCCCATATCATAGGCTGATTATGGCTCACACTGCTATTTCTATATATTCCTTATAACCTAGGCTGATAATTGCCTATACTATTATTAATTCCCTGCCGGTCATGGACAGGAAGCCGGTCATAGACTGGACAGACTATATGATTGCACTCCGTCAGGCAGTCAGTCAGTTTGTCTGTCCGTCTTTACCAGTGTATACTTATCGTCCATCCATCCATTGTCGGTCCTTCAGGTCTCACTAAACAGTTATTTCCCTTGCCACGGTAGGAACATCCTTGCACTTAAAAATATAGAAGTGTGTTATTCGGTTCTTGTTTATTTAAAATGTACAAATATTTTCTCTTTTTTGTTGCAGGTGACAAGAATGGGACAAGTTCATGATTTCATACAGGTTTGGATATATACCTGAATGTTTCTGAGAATCTAATACTGGGTAGGGATACATTTCAAAATGTCAAAAAAAAAAGCAAATTGGTCAACCCCGTGTTTTTGCTGGATATTTTGTGCAATAGACATCAAGTTTCACAAAGAAAATATTTTTAAGAAAATTCAGGAAGATCTACAGTGGTGATCAGTGCTCCAGAGGGGTCCTCGCAGAGCAATGTAAAATTATCAGTGTTGTGAGACGCAGTGTATTAGGCAGAAATTCAAGAACTGGGTGTGCAGATATGCAAACAGGATGTGCAAAATAAGTTGCTAACACGCGCCAATTCGCGACAAGTGGGTGTCTCCGGGGGTAATTTATTTTTACAGATAAAGGTGAAAAAAATACATTTTAGATCATATTTCTTCATAAATGTATACAAAACATAACGATACTGAGAAAGTAATAATTTGGAAGTGCTGTTGAGCAAAAAAAAAAAAATACAATTACCCAACCCAATCCCCCAAATATTGGCCGCGATTTTTCAAAAACGGCCGTGCAAAAGACGACTGCACGGTTGGCTGGCTAATACACTGGTGAGACGTAAACCAAACTGCATCCAGTTCAGCACTCAAATACAGTACAGCTCACGCGAAACACACACTTTACTCTTTCACGCCGAGTGAGGAATTCAGAAATCGCGTAATTACGCGGAGTTTGGACGATAAAACTACGCCGAGTGGAAATCAGCTACGTGACGAATGACTAGCGTAACTTCGCCGAGATACTCCGCGTAGACGAACTAGGCATTCGCCGAGTCGTCAATTATTCAGGTAAATGAACTTTTTATTTGACTTGAATGTTTATGTCTGAAACAATGATGAAAGGCATTCGTACAGGTAATGTACATCTGCATAGATCTACGTGTTTTATATTTATGTTTGTTGTAAATGTACACTGTACGTGAAAGTAATAATAAAGTTACCTTATAGTTGACATTTGTGCTGCTGTACTCTCAAATGCAATTAAACACAACTGTCATGAGGACGAAATAAATATTTAGTTTTAATCTGTAACGGCAACCAATATTAGCTTCCAAACACAAAACTTAAATACACACTCTATTTCTTAGCACACGTTGTCTTACACATTGTCAAGCGCGTTGCCATGGTCAGGACTCTGAATCGGGTGTTTTCATGTGTATTGAGCATGTGTATTGAGCAGAGTTACGATATTGTAAACATGTACTCATGTACATGTCGCAGTAACCAGGTCAGATCACGCTTCAATTACACTAGTATAGATAATTAGGGACGTATCGTGGTATTCTCTTGGATAAATAAAATATGTAATATGTATACTGAGTAAAGTACAGTATATACATGTATGTAAATACATCTTTCGTTTGCGTGCCTTATTGTCTTAGATGTTTTGTGGTATCATGTGCTGTATGTATACATGAACCTACCTAAGTGGATTTTAAGACCAACTTTATAAAAATATTTGCTGATTTTGTCAAATATGAGGGTTGATCAACAAAAAAAGTTGACATGATTTTCAAATGTTCAAAAGTATGGGGTGTTTTTTTATGAACAGCACCTGCCAAACATGAATGGAAAAATGTTAATAAGGAATATGACGTCAAAAACACACAAAAATAGGTTGACAATAGGGCTGTCGTCTTCAAACGGTCAGTGGCAAAAAAGACTGGGGTTTAAACCAGGTTCTAGGGTGCACCAAACCTCACACACCCTACTGTCCAAATGATGTGTTGGTCTGCAAATTTTCAATGTTTTGCAGTACATTCTCAGACGTGGGTGCATGCCTTCCGTTCACCTTCGCCCTGACCTCTTTTCTTCTTGGTCTCTCATTAATTTTTGTGACTACTGTTGCCCATCCTGTAGTGATTCTGGTTTCGGGGTAATAAAAATGTGTATACTTCTGAATGAGCAACTTTCTTGCATGATCAAGTAAGGAGTAACATCAATACACAGTTTTGTATTTAATATTCAAGTATAGCCCAGTTTTATATTTAATATTCAAGTATAGCACAGTCTAGATAAAAGTGTATAGACATATTCAACTGCAAGTTACATGTAAAAATATTCAGGCTTATTTCAGTTTTACTTTCATTAAATTTGTGAATAAGGGAATTTGCCAGGGCGATGTCTTTAGACCTATTTAATTACTTTTGGAATATGTAAATCGCGTAGGATGTTGCTTGGTATAATTTAATGGAAGCAGTATCCAACTCAATATTAATCAGGCACTCGTGTAAGATCATTATTAAACATTGATAAGAGAAAAAAACGCGATTTACAAAAGTAATTAAATTGGTCTAAAAACATCGCCCTGGCGAATTCCTCTATTCACAAATTAAATCGTAGTTTTAGTGGGAGGGTGACTTTTTTTTTTACAATTGTGTCTACCTGCATCTATTGATTTATTACACTTTAATTGTTTTTTCGCATCTTCTCACTTGTAAAAGTTGAGTCATTATTACTTTCATGAAACAATAGGGGATACATTTTGTGCAGAAAGTCGATTTAAAAAAATGCTTTGATATGGCAAACACATCTCAGTTTAATGACTTCAAACATATACTTAATATTTCATAACAGGCTGCGTACAGGCAATTTAACAAAAATCTAACATGTCATTGAAAAAGACGTGTTTTTTCTCACCTTCACGATCATTGTCTCTACTCTAAGAAATTAAAAGAAAGTACGGATTAATAGGTGATAATTGTGCAGGAAGTCGATTTAAGAAAATGCTTTGATATATCAAACACATCTTCTCAGTTTAATAACTTCACACATATACACTTAATATTTCATAATAGGCCTTTTACAGTCAATTTAATAATGATCTAGCATGTCATTGAAAAATAGAATACGTTTTTCCTCACCTTCATGATATTCACCTGCGAAGAAATTAGAAAAAAATGTACGGGTTGGGGGTCATTGTTTTTCAGTTTCAATTAATAGTTAAAAAGAAATAATCCACTTGCAAAATATGTCGGTACTAAAGATATGTAGTAGTGAGTCGTCGGCGTAACAATACCACATAAACTTGCCTGAAAACTAAACATCAAACAACTTTCTATGTTTTTATTAAATTATAAACGTACAGTCATACAATGCTGGGTTCGGGCACGCGGGTATACAATAGGAAATGCAATTAATCTGATTGCACTTGCTTTTTGTTATCTCCGGTACTATTCTGCACATAATCAACAGATACATGTACGAAATTGTGCACCGATATAAATCTATTTGCTGATCAAACTTCTACCTGAAAAGAAAGTTGTAATATGTTTAGAGAGCAATATTGCACTGAATTGCCAATTCCGATAACTACGTTAATTTTAAGGCTTTTAGTGAAATACAAATGGTTGGGCAATTTAAGTGTAAAACAGTTTACATTATCTAAATTACGTATATATATAGTCGGTGCGACTATAAATTCCAATTTAATTCAATTAAACAGCAAGGTCATTTTAAAGGTTTACACATCTTGTGCATGTAATTGGTAGAGACCTTGTGCATGTAATTGGTAGAGACCTCTTTTATCAATATAATGTTGCTTCATAATTTGATTAATACTCCTCGTCACAATCAAGCATTTGTTGTGTGTGCGTGCCTATATTTATTACATTACATACATTTACTTGGTGGCCCGTGATTGGAAATATTCTATTCGATTCAAAAAAAAAAAGGCCGACGTCGAAGTAAAAAACAACATCTTAATTTCAGTTAATTAAATGTTACCCCGTGATACGCGGCATCCTTCACGCCGAGGTACGCTGAGTTCACAGGTGTGCACTTTTGCTTAATTGGATTCTACGCGGAGTAACTCGGAGTTGCTATCACTCGGCAATAGCGTACTTTCGCCGCGTGAATTCGCCGAGTGCAGACACTGACTCCGCGTAGTTACGCGCGAAACTCGATACGACCAAACTCGGCGAATCGAGTGAAGTGTGTGTTTCGCGTGAGCTGTACTGTACATGCAGCAGCTGATTGATGCAGATTTGTGTTCTCTGGAAAAAAAGCCTTCAAAATGGAAACAAGTGAGTTTGAGGATTGTAAAAAGGCATCAAGTGTGGATTTTAACAAGTATTTAATGATTTTACAGTGTAAAATCGACTATGGTGTAAGACATTCGGACTGTATGCTGTACAATAAGAAACTTGGAGTTATGCATAAGAAGTGTGGGCACTCTTTTTCTCAGTATGGGAGACAATCCATCCACTCCGAACAACACACACTCAGTTGAACATTTCGGCACACAGATCAATGTACATGTGTAAAATGTGTCTCAGATTTGCCTCGTAATCTGGACGTGAGCCACCTTTGTAAAAACAGTTTATGCTGGCCTAAGATATGATCACCTGAGCCTGGGACATTGGAAGTATCCAGACTGCATGCTTGAGGTAATTATAAGTACTATTGTTGTAATTATGTAATGTGTCCTGAATGTTGCTCTTGATGTCTAATTGATCCTAGCAAAATTTCGGGTCGACCGGAAATTCAAGATGGCCGCCACGGCTAAAAGAGATATTGATATGGGACTTTTTCTAAAATGATCAGCATGACATGATGGTTATCGGAGTTGAACATTATTTTGATTTGACGTTAAACATGGCTGCCTGTGGCCATCTTTGTTTACATAGAGTTATATAATGAAAACTTGTAGCGACTACTCCTCTGAAACTACTTAGCGGATTTTCATGAAACTTCACACAAATGTTGCTCTTGATGTCTAATTGGTCCTAGCAAAATTTGAGGCCGGCCGGTAATTCAAGATGGCCGCCATGGCTAAAAATAGATTTTCAAAATACAAGTTTGTAGCGACTACTTCTTGAAAACTTTAAGTGATATTGATATGGGACTTTTTCTAAAATGATCAGCATGACATGATGTTGGTCCTTGTCAAAAATTGTTTTGATTCGATGTTAAACATGGCTGTCAGCGGCCATCTTTGTTTACATAGAGTTATATAATGAAAACTTGTAGCGACAACTCCTCTGAAACTACTTGACGGATTTTCATGAAACTTCACAGGAATGTTCCTCTTGATGTCTAATTGATCCTAGCAAAATTTCAGGTCGGCTGGAAATTCAAGATGGCCTCCACGGCTAAAAATAATTTTTCAGAAAAGAAGTTTGTAGCGACTACTTCCTGAAATCAAAATCAATTAGTAGAGCTTCAAGGTCATTGACCTCTTGTTTAAGTTGAATTTGTGGTGCTGTTTTCATTATGTTGTGTTCTTGATCAATTGATATCTTGCACGGCTGTTGTTGCTTAAGTTTTATTAGGTCCTGTGGCGTTGTCTTCAATTGTTGTTGATCAATTGATATATTTCCCGGCTGCTGCCAGGGCTTTTTTCCACAAAACTGGGAAGAGGCCCAGGCCTGTCCATTTTGGGAAAAATGAATGCGCTTATTTCTCATTTTGGGAAAAATACAAGGTTTCATAAATTAAGTAAATATGACATTAATATACTTTATTTATATAGTCTTCCATTATTTACCATTATTATTAACTTTTCCAAGTCGGAATTTACTTAGCAGCCAAAAACACACTGCAGAATTCATGCTTTTTCTCAAATTCTGACAAATCTTTGAAATCTGTGGTAGCCCACTGGGCTACCAGAAACTGAACTTGGTAGCCCGGCATGCGCGCGGCGGACACGAGGCGACTCATTAACATTTTTCACATTGGTGAACTGTTATTGAACATGTTTGTTTGTAAATGGATTTATCAATAAAATTATTTCTATAATTCATAACTTTCACATCCGGTCAACTTCATACCTCAGTAGGTGAAAATAAAGGGGTTTACTCGGACTTTATCCTCAATCTCTATTTCAAAAATGAAAATATTAGACTATGATTTAAATTAAATGTACCCATATTGGCGTTTTAAAATCAGACAATACAAAAAGAAGATACATAGATGTACACAAACAAATATAGCTTGTAATATAATTATCCCTACAAACTAGTTTTATAAAGGGCTAAAGTCAGTTGAGCACCAACGATAAACACCGAATTTACCCCCTACCAGAATGTGGATGTCTTTTATTTTATTGATCACTGATTGGTCAAATTATTTTGATGATGTCATGTGAAAGTTATGAATATATGACTTTTGACTTTGTTGTTTTACCAATATAAAAATAAAACAAATTATCAATTTCAAAAGTAATTTAGAGGCATTTTATAAAGAATTAAATCTAGACTTAAATTTTAAAAAGATTATTTTAAATCATGTGGGTGCTAAAGCCAACTTAGTATAAAATGCCTCTTAATCATTGAAATGAAATGGATAATGTTTTATTTTTTTGATGATCGTCATTTGCAATCGTGAACGCTCGGCCAATCACGTCATTCCTCGGGATCCCTGAAGCAGTGTACGAGATGTTGCGAATGAGTCATCTGTACTTAAAAGTCGTCATCAAAATCGAAAATAAAATCTAGTCCAGGTTACATTTTTTCTTACATTTTTACGTTAGCGTTAATAAACAATAAAGTTTCCTTATAAAGTTGTGCTTTTATATACGAAATAAACACGTCTCTACTATCCATAAGCTAACGTCGACGGCTACACGCGCAAACAAATACATGTACATTGTACCCAAGGCTTTATTTAGTACACGTCGGCTAACGGCCAGGTGATGTGATGACGTAGCGTGTACTGAGTTCATAAAGGAATGAACTACACATGTTTGTGTTGCATGTACGTAACACAAGCACGTTTAAGTCATTTGTAAACGCGATGTTTTTAATATGGTGGTCAACACGAATTGATAAGCGTACGTGTTTTTTTAATTATGAACAAACTTTTTTGCATCAAAAATCAAATTAAGAAAGCGCGTGACATGTTGATAAAAAATGTGTTGCTCGCCAAAAATAATGTATTTACGATATCAGGTAAGTACATGCCACAGAGTTCTTCTATTTATAGAAATTATGCAAAAATAATTAAATTTTCCTTGGTTGTTGAGATATTCAAGATCAAAGTTCGCATATAAACAACTTTTCCCGATAATTTTTGTTATTGTTTACCAGGGCCTTCAGTTCAGAAAAACAGAAATTCTTATAATTGGTATGGTGCCCCGATGCAGCTTTTTTAAAATAGCGCCGGTCAGGATTGTTATTCGCTTTTTGATTATGTGGCCTGGATATAATTATTGACGACGTTTGGTAAAATATTTGTGATACAAACAATTATTTCGCAATAAAAAATGAAAACTATAAATATCCAGTCAGTTAAATCGCAGTGAAACCCCGGCGAATTCTCACTGGGATTCTCCGCGATGATGACCGAGAATACCCATATTAATATTTTAATCGCGGTGGATAAAATATACTCACAAAATCGGCACGTCCGCGGTGGAAAAAAATCGCCGCGATGAATGGGAATTGTCGTAATCCGCGTGGTACCATCTGTATTATCATTTGATATTTGACTTCTTTAATTGTCTTAGTCAATCGTCAGGTTTTTATTGCATGCAATTTGCAAACTCAGGAAAAAGGAGACGCAGTCTTCTCCCATAATGCCCCTTGGCCATCCAATCAAATGTTTTCCAGTCATGTCCGAGTGAATAAATTATTGACGCAGCATCGTTATTATCCAATCAAAGAGTGTACCCTAGTATTAAAACAACTAATGAATATTAATGAGTTATGCATGCGTCAATCGATCTGGTCCGATCACCCGTGGTGTCTAAACACCTTGTTAATTGGTGTTATTATCGACGCGTGGCGGTGTAATCTTATCTGACTAATTAGCTGGGAACACAGGATTTTATGATATGGATTTAGAGCTAAAATCCGTTTTTTTGCCGGGCTACTTCAAATGAAAATTTGCAGTAGCCCGCCGGACGCGAGATAGAAAAAAATGGTAGTCCGGATCTCGACTTTTGGTAGCCCGCGGGCTCCGGGCAGAGGATTTGTCGGACCCTGCCTCTTGTTTAAGTTGAATTTGTGGTGCTGTTTTCATTATGTTGTGTTCTTGATCAATTGATATCTTGCACGGCTGTTGTTGCTTAAGTTTTATTAGGTCCTGTGGCGTTGTCTTCAATTGTTGTTGATCAATTGATATATTTCCCGGCTGCTGCCAGGGCTTTTTTCCACAAAACTGGGAAGAGGCCCAGGCCTGTCCATTTTGGGAAAAATGAATGCGCTTATTTCTCATTTTGGGAAAAATACAAGGTTTCATAAATTAAGTAAATATGACATTAATATACTTTATTTATATAGTCTTCCATTATTTACCATTATTATTAACTTTTCCAAGTCGGAATTTACTTAGCAGCCAAAAACACACTGCAGAATTCATGCTTTTTCTCAAATTCTGCGAGACTGCTGTTTTCCGATTGGGAAATATTTCTGCCACAGTTGGGAAAAAACAGTCCAATTTTCTGTTGGGAAGAGGCCCTTTACAGGCCTGTATTATATAAGGTAAAAAAGCCCTGGCTGCTGTTTCAGTTTAATTAGGACCTGTTGTCATTGTGTTTTGTTGTTGGTGTTCAATTGATCTATTGCCTGTCTGTTGTAATTTAAGTTGAATTTGGTACTGTTGTCATTATGTTGTGTTGTGGATCAATTGATATCTTGCAAGGCATGTTAGAGTCAGGCTCACATCAATAATGGTACACTGTTGAGTCCGGCTCACGTCAATAAAGGTACACTGTCGAGTCAGGCTCACGTCAGTAATGGTACACTGTTGACTCCAGCTCGCATCATTAAAGGTACATTGTCAAGTCAGGCTCACGTCAATAATTGCACACTGTCGAGTAGGGCTCACGTCAATAATGGTGCATGTTAAGAGTCAGGCTCACATCAATAATGGTACACTGTTGAGTCCGGCTCATGTCAATAAAGGTACATTGTCGAGTCAGGCTAACGTCAATAGTGGTACATTGTCCAGTCCAGCTCACGTCAATAATGGTACACTGTTGAGTATGGCTCATGTCAATAAATGTACATTGTCGAGTCAGGCTCATGTCAATAATGGTACACTGTTGAGTCTGGCTCACGTCAATAATGGTACAAGTTCTAGTCAGGCTCGCGTCAATAATGCTACATTGTCCAGTTGGGCTCACGTCAATAATGGTACACTGTTGAGTCCGGCTCACGTCAATAAAGGTACATTGTCGAGTCAGGCTCACGTCAATAATGGTACACGGTTGGGTCCGGCTCACATCAATAAAGGTACATTGTCAAGTCAGGCTCACATCAATAATGGTTCACGTTTGAGTCAGGCTCACGTCAATAATGGTACACTGTTGAGTCTGGCTCACATCAATAATGGTACATTGTCAAGTAAGACTCACATCAATAATGGTTCACGTTTGAGTCAGGCTCACGTCAATAATGGTACACTGTTGAGTCCGGCTCACGTCAATAAAGGTACATTGTCGAGTCAGGCTAACGTCAATAGAGGTACATTGTCCAGTCTGGCTCACGTCAATAATGGTACACTGTTGAGTCCGGCTCACATCAATAATGGTACATTGTCGAGTCAGACTCACATCAATAATGGTTCACGTTTGAGTCAGGCTCACGTCAATAATGGTACACTGTTGAGTCTGACTCACATCAATAAAGGTACATTGTCGAGTCAGGCTAACATCAATAGAGGTACATTGTCCAGTCTGGCTCACGTCAATAATGGTACACTGTTGAGTCCGGCTCATGTCAATAAAGGTACATTGTCGAGTCGGGTTCACATCAATAATGGTACATTGTCGAGTCTGGCTCACGTCAATAATGGTACACTGTTGAGTCTGGCTCATGTCAATAAAGGTACACTGTCGAGCCAGGTTCACGTCAATAAAGGTACACTGTTGAGTCTGGCTCACGTCAATAATGGTACACTGTTGAGTCTGGCTCACGTCAATAATGGTACACTGTTGAGTTTGGCTCACGTCAATAAAGGTACATTGTCGTGTCAGGCTCACGTCAATAATGGTACACTGTTGGAGTCTGGCTCACGTCAATAAAGGTACATTGTCGAGTAAGGAACACGTCAATAATTGTACACTGTCGAGTAGGGCTCACGTCAATAATGGTGGATGTTAGAGTCAGGCTCGCATCAATAATGGTACACTGTTGAGTCCGGCTCACATCAATAATGGTACATTGTCGAGTCAGACTCACATCAATAATAGGTCACGTTTGAGTCAGGCTCACGTCAGTAATGGTACACTGTTGAGTCTGGCTCACGTCAATAAAGGTACATTGTCGAGTCAGGCTACATCAATAATGGTTCATGGTTGAATCGGGCTCACAATAATGGTACAAGTTCTAGTCAGGCTCACGTCAATAATGCTACATTGTCCAGTTGGGCTCACGTCAATAATGGTAGACTGTTGAGTCCGGCTATCATCAATAAAGGTACATTGTCGAGTCAGGCTCACGTCAATAATGGTACATTGTCGAGTCTGGCTCACGTCAATAATGGTACACTGTTGAGTCCGGCTCATGTCAATAAAGGTACATTGTCGAGTCAGGTTCACGTCAATAATGGTACATTGTCGAGTCTGGCTCACGTCAATAATGGTACACTGTTGAGTCTGGCTCACGTCAATAATGGTACAAGTTCTAGTCAGGCTCGCGTCAATAATGCTACATTGTCCAGTTGGGCTCACGTCAATAGTCGTAGACTGTTGAGTCCGGCTCACGTCAATAAAGGTACATTGTCGAGTCGGGCTCACGTCAATAATGGTACACTGTTGGGTCCGGCTCACATCAATAAAGGTACATTGTCAAGTCAGGCTCATATCAATAATGGTTCACGTTTGAGTCAGGCTCACGACAATAATGGTACACTGTTGAGCCTGGCTCACATCAAAAATGGTACATTGTCGAGTAAGACTCACATCAATAATGGTTCACGTTTGAGTCAGGCTCACGTCAATAATGGTACACTGTTGAGTCCGGCTCACGTCAATAAAGGTACTTTGTCGAGTCAGGCTAACGTCAATAGAGGTACATTGTCCTGTCCAGCTCACGTCAATAATGGTACACTGAGTCCGGCTCATGTCAATAAAGGTACATTGTCGAATCAGGTTCACGTCAATAATGGTACATTGTCGAGTCTGGCTCACGTCAATAATGGTACACTGTTGAGTCCGGCTCATGTCAATAAAGGTACATTGTCGAGTCAGGTTCACGTCAATAATGGTACATTGTCGAGTCTGGCTCACGTCAATAATGGTACACTGTTGAGTCCGGCTCATGTCAATAAAGGTACACTGTCGAGTCGGGTTCACGTCAATAAAGGTACACTGTTGAGTCTGACTCACGTCAATAATGGTACACTGTTGAGTCTGGCTCACGTCAATAATGGTACACTGTTGAGTCTGGCTCACGTCAATAAAGGTACGTTTTCGAGTCAGGCTCACGTCAATAATGGTACACTGTTGAGTCTGGCTCACGTCAATATAGGTACATTGTCGAGTTAGGCTCACGTCAATAATTGTACACTGTCGAGTAGGGCTCACTTCAATAATGGTGCATGTTAGAGTCAGGCTCACATCAATAATGGTACACTGTTGAGTCCGGCTCATATCAATAAAGGTACATTGTCGAGTCAGGCTAACAGCAATAGTGGTACATTGTCCAGTCCAGCTCACGTCAATAATGGCACACTGTTGAGTCTGGCTAATGTCAATAAAGGTACATTGTCGAGTCAGGCTCATGTCAATAATGGTACATTGTAGTGTCAGACTCACATCAATAATGGTTCATGTTTGAGTCAGACTCACGTCAATAATGGTACACTGTTGAGTCTGCCTCACATCAATAAAGGTGCATGTTAGAGTCAGGCTCACATCAATAATGGTACACTGTTGAGTCCGGCTCATATCAATAAAGGTACATTGTCGAGTCAGGCTAACGTCAATAGTGGTACATTGTCCAGTCCAGCTCACGTCAATAATGGCACACTGTTGAGTCCGGCTCATGTCAATAAAGGTACATTGTCGAGTTGGGTTCACGTCAATAATGGTACATTGTCGAGTCTGGCTCACATCAATAATGGTACACTGTCGAGCCAGGTTCACGTCAATAAAGGTACACTGTTGAGTCTGGCTCACATCAATAAAGGTACACTGTTGAGTCTGGCTCACATCAATAATGGTACACTGTTGAGTCTGGCTCACGTCAATAATGGTACACTGTTGAGTCTGGCTCACGTCAATAAAGGTACATTGTCGAGTCAGGCTCATGTCAATAATGGTGCATGTTAGAGTCAGGCTCACATCAATAATGGTACACTGTTGAGTCCGGCTCATATCAATAAAGGTACATTGTCGAGTCAGGCTAACGTCAATAGTGGTACATTGTCCAGTCCAGCTCACGTCAATAATGGCACACTGTTGAGTCCGGCTCATGTCAATAAAGGTACATTGTCGAGTCGGGTTCACGTCAATAATGGTACATTGTCGAGTCTGGCTCACATCAATAATGGTACACTGTTGAGTTCGGCTCATGTCAATAAAGGTACACTGTCGAGCCAGGTTCACGTCAATAAAGGTACACTGTTGAGTCTGGCTCACGTCAATAATGGTACACTGTTGAGTCTGGCTCACGTCAATAATGGTACACTGTTGAGTCTGGCTCACGTCAATAAAGGTACATTGTCGAGTCAGGCTCACGTCAATAATGGTACACTGTTGGAGTCTGGCTCACGTCAATAAAGGTACATTGTCGAGTCAGGCTCACGTCAATAATTGTACACTGTCGAGTAGGGCTCAAATCAATAATGGTGGATGTTAGAGTCAGGCTCGCATCAATAATGGTACACTGTTGAGTCCGGCTCACATCAATAATGGTACATTGTCGAGTCAGACTCACATCAATAATGGTTCACGTTTGAGTCAGGCTCACGTCAATAATGGTACATTGTTGAGTCTGGCTCACGTCAATAAAGGTACATTGTCGAATCAGGCTAACGTCAATAGAGGTACATTGTCCAGTCTGGCTCACGTCAATAATGGTACACTGTTGAGTCCGGCTCATGTCAATAAAGGTACATTGTCGAGTCGGGTTCACATCAATAATGGTACATTGTCGAGTCTGGCTCACGTCAATAATGGTACACTGTTGAGTCCGGCTCATGTCAATAAAGGTACACTGTCGAGCCAGGTTCACTTCAATAAAGGTACACTGTTGAGTCTGGCTCACGTCAATAATGGTACACTGTTGAGTCTGGCTCACGTCAATATTGGTACACTGTTGAGTCTGGCTCACGTCAATAATGGTACACTGTTGAGTCTGGCTCACGTCAATAATGGTACACTGTTGAGTCTGGCTCACGTCAATAAAGGTACATTGTTGAGTCAGGCTCACGTCAATAATGGTACACTGTTGGAGTCTGGCTCACGTCAATAAAGGTACATTGTCGAGTCAGGCTCACGTCAATAATTGTACACTGTCGAGTAGGGCTCACGTCAATAATGGTGGATGTTATAGTCAGGCTCGCATCAATAATGGTACACTGTTGAGTCCGGCTCACATCAATAATGGTACATTGTCGAGTCAGACTCACATCAATAATAGTTCAAGTTTGAGTCAGGCTCACGTCAGTAATGGTACACTGTTGAGTCTGGCTCACGTCAATAAAGGTACATTGTCGAGTCAGGCTACATCAATAATGGTTCATGGTTGAGTCGGGCTCACAATAATGGTACAAGTTCTAGTCAGGCTCATGTCAATAATGCTACATTGTCCAGTTGGGCTCACGTCAATAATGGTAGACTGTTGAGTCCGGCTATCGTCAATAAAGGTACATTGTCGAGTCAAGCTCACGTCAATAATGGTACATTGTCGAGTCTGGCTCACGTCAATAATGGTACACTGTTGAGTCCGGCTCATGTCAATAAAGGTACATTGTCGAGTCAGGTTCACGTCAATAATGGTACATTGTCGAGTCTGGCTCACGTCAATAATGGTACACTGTTGAGTCCGGCTCATGTCAATAAAGGTACATTGTCGAGTCGGGTTCACGTCAATAATGGTACATTGTCGAGTCTGGCTCACGTCAATAATGGTACACTGTTGAGTCTGGCTCACATCAATAATGGTTCACGTTTGAGTCAGGCTCATGTCAATAATGGTACACTGTTGAGTCTGGCTCACGTCAATAATGGTACAAGTTCTAGTCAGGCTCGCGTCAATAATGCTACATTGTCCAGTTGGGCTCACGTCAATAGTGGTAGACTGTTGAGTCCGGCTCACGTCAATAAAGGTACATTGTCGAGTCAGGCTCACGTCAATAATGGTACACTGTTGGATCCGGCTCACATCAATAAAGGTACATTGTCAAGTCAGGCTCACATCAATAATGGTTCACGTTTGAGTCAGGCTCACGACAATAATGGTACACTGTTGAGTCTGGCTCACATCAATAATGGTACATTGTCGAGTAAGACTCACATCAATAATGGTTCACGTTTGAGTCAGGCTCACGTCAATAATGGTACACTGTTGAGTCCGGCTCACGTCAATAAAGGTACTTTGTCGAGTCAGGCTAACGTCAATAGAGGTACATTGTCCAGTCCAGCTCACGTCAATAATGGTACATTGTCGAGTCTGGCTCACGTCAATAATGGTACACTGTTGAGTCCGGCTCATGTCAATAAAGGTACACTGTCGAGTCAGGTTCAAGTCAATAAATGTACACTGTTGAGTCTGGCTCACGTCAATAATGGTACACTGTTGAGTCTGGCTCACATCAATAATGGTACACTGTTGAGTCTGGCTCACGTCAATAAAGTTACATTGTCGAGTCAGGCTCACGTCAATAATGGTACACTGTTGAGTCTGGCTCACGTCAATAAAGGTACATTGTTAGTCAGGCTAACGTCAATAGTGGTACATTGTCCAGTCCAGCTCACGTCAATAATGGCACACTGTTGAGTCTGGCTCATGTCAATAAAGGTACATTGTCGAGTCAGGCTCATGTCAATAATGGTACATTGTAGTGTCAGACTCACATCAATAATGGTTCATGTTTGAGTCAGACTCACGTCAATAATGGTACACTGTTGAGTCTGGCTCACATCAATAAAGGTACATTGTCGAGTCAGGCTACATCAATAATGGTTCATGGTTGAGTCAGGCTCACAATAATGGTACAAGTTCTAGTCAGGCTCACGTCAATAATGCTACATTGTCCAGTTGGGCTCACGTCAATAATGGTAGACTGTGGAGTCCGGCTCTTGTCAGTAAAGGTACATTGTCGAGTCAGGCTCACGTCAATAATGGTACATTGTCGAGTCTGGCTCACGTCAATAATGGTACACTGTTGAGTCAGGCTCATGTCAATAAAGGTACATTGTCGAGTCAGGTTCACGTCAATAATGGTACATTGTCTAGTCTGGCTCACGTCAATAATGGTACACTGTTGAGTCCGGCTCATGTCAATAAAGGTACATTGTCGAGTCAGGTTCACTTCAATAAAGGTGCACTGTTGTGTCTGGCTCACGTCAATAATGGTCAACTGTTGAGTCTGGCTCACATCAATAATGGTACACTGTTGAGTCTGGCTCACATCAATAATGGTGCATGTTAGAGTCAGGCTCACATCAATAATGGTACACTGTTGAGTCCGGCTCATATCAATAAAGGTACATTGTCGAGTCAGGCTAACGTCAATAGTGGTACATTGTTCAGTCCAGCTCACGTCAATAATGGCACACTGTTGAGTCTGGCTCATGTCAATAAAGGTACATTGTCGAGTCAGGCTCATGTCAATAATGGTACATTGTAGTGTCAGACTCACATCAATAATGGTTCATGTTTGAGTCAGACTCACGTCAATAATGGTACACTGTTGAGTCTGGCTCACATCAATAAAGGTACATTATCGAGTCAGGCTACATCAATAATGGTTCATGGTTGAGTCAGGCTCACAATAATGGTACAAGTTCTAGTCAGGCTCACGTCAATAATGCTACATTGTCCAGTTGGGCTCACGTCAATAATGGTAGACTGTGGAGTCCGGCTCTTGTCAGTAAAGGTACATTGTCGAGTCAGGCTCACATCAATAATGGTACATTGTCGAGTCTGGCTCACGTCAATAATGGTACACTGTTGAGTCAGGCTCATGTCAATAAAGGTACATTGTCGAGTCAGGTTCACGTCAATAATGGTACATTGTCTAGTCTGGCTCACGTCAATAATGGTACACTGTTGAGTCCGGCTCATGTCAATAAAGGTACATTGTCGAGTCAGGTTCACTTCAATAAAGGTGCACTGTTGTGTCTGGCTCACGTCAATAATGGTCAACTGTTGAGTCTGGCTCACGTCAATAATGGTACACTGTTGAGTCTGGCTCACATCAATAAAGGTACATTGTCGAGTCGGGCTCACGTCAATAATTGTACACTGTCGAGTAGGGCTCACATCAATAATGGTGCATGTTAGAGTCAGGCTCACATCAATAAAGGTACATTGTCGAGTCAGGCTAACGTCAATAGTGGTACATTGTCCAGTCCAGCTCACGTCAATAATGGTACACTGTTGAGTCTGGCTCATGTCAATAAAGGTACATTGTCGAGTAAGGCTCACGTCAATAATGGTACATTGTCGAGTCTGACTCGCATCAATAATGGTTCACATTTGAGTCAGGCTCACGTCAATCATGGTACACTGTTGAGTCTGGCTCATGTCAATAAAGGTACATTGTCGAGTCAGCTCACGTCAATAATTGTACACTGTCGAGTAGGGCTCACGTCTATAATGGTGCATGTTAGAGTCAGGCTCACATCAATAATGGTACACTGTTGAGTCCGGCTCACATCAATAAAGGTACATTGTCGAGTCAGGCTAACGTCAATAGTGGTACATTGTCCAGTCCAGCTCACGTCAATAATGGCACACTGTTGAGTCTGGCTCATGTCAATAAAGGTACATTGTCGAGTCGGGCTCATGTCAATAATGGTACATTGTCGAGTCAGACTCACATCAATAATGGTTCATGTTTGAGTCAGGCTCACGTCAATAATGGTACACTGTTGAGTCTGGCTCACATCAATAAAGGTACATTGTCGAGTCGGGCTACATCAATAATGGTTCATGGTTGAGTCAGGCTCACAATAATGGTACAAGTTCTAGTCAGGCTCACGTCAATAATTGTTTTTTTTAAAAATATAGTTTATTTTTTGTTTGTTTTTAGCTCAACTGATCAGAGATCAGCGGAGCTTATGCCGTGGTGCGGCGTCCGTCGTCCGTCCGTCCGTCTGTCCGTCCGTCCGTCTGTCCGTCTGTCCGTCTGTCTGTCCGTAAACTTTTATTTGTAGCGACTTCACAGCTGAAACTACTGGATGGATATTCATGAAACTTTACAGAAATGTTGCCCATAAAGTCTAGTTGATCCTAGCAAAAATTCATGTTGATGTGAAATCCAAGATGGCCGCCAAAGCTAAAAATAGAGTTTTAAAATACAAGTTTGTAGCGACTTCTTCTTGAAAACTATAAGTGATATTGATATGGGACTTTTTCTAAAATGATCAGCATGACATGATGTTGATCCTAGTCAAAAATCGTTTTGATTCAACGTTAAACATGGCTGCTAGCGGCCATCTTTGTTTACATAGAGTTATATAGTAAAAACTTGTAGCGACTACTTCTCTGAAACTACGTGGCGGATTGTCATGAAACTTTACAGGAATGTTGCTCTTGATGTCTAATTGATCCTAGAAAAATTTCAGGTCGGCCGGAAATTCAAGATGGCCGTCACAGCTAAAAATAGATTTTTAAAAAATAAGTTTGTAGCGACTACTTCTTGAAAACTATAAGTGATATTGATATAGGACTCTTTCTAAAATGATCAGCATTACATGATGTTGATCCTAGTCAAAAATCGTTTTGATTCAACGTTAAACATGGCTGCCAGCGGCCATTTTTGTTTACATAGAGTTATATAGTAAAAACTTGTAGCGACTACTCCTCTGAAACTACTTGGCGGATTGTCATGAAACTTTACAGGAATGTTGCTCTTGATGTCTTATTGATCCTATCAAAATTTCAGGTCGGCCGGAAATTCAAGATGGCCGTCACAGCTAAAAATAGATTTTTAAAAAATAAGTTTGTAGCGACTACTTCTTGAAAACTATAAGTGATATTGATATGGGACTTTTTCTAAAACGATCAGCATGACATGATGTAGATCCTTGTGGAAAATTATTTTGATTCGACGTTAAACATGGCTGCCAGTGGCCATCTTTGGTTACATAGAGTTATATAGTAAAAACTTGTAGCGACTACTCCTCTGAAACTACTTGACGGATGTTCATGAAACTTCACAGGAATGTTGCACTTGATGTCTAGTTGATCCTAGAAAAATTTCAGGTCGGCCGGAAATTCAAGATGGCCGCCACAGCTAAAAATAGATTTAAAATAGATAAGTTTGTAGCTACTACTTCTTCAAAACAATAAGAGATATTGATATGGGACTTTTTCTAAAATGATCAGTATGACATGATGTTGGTCCTTGTCGAAAATCTTTTTGATTTGACCTTAAACATGGCTGCTTTGTTTACATAGAGTTATATAATGAAAACTTGTAGCGACTACTTCTTTGAAACTACCTGACGGATTTTCATGAAACTTCACAGGAATGTTGCTCTTAATGTCTTATTGATCTTAGCAAAATTTCAGGTCGGCCGGAAATTCAAGATGGCCGCCACGGTTAAAAATAGATTTTCAAAAAACAAGTCTGTAGCGACTACTTCCTGAAATCAAAATCAATCAGTAGAGCTTCAAGGTCATTGACCTCTTGTTTATTTTTATTTGATTGCTGTTTTTTTTTGAAATTATTTTTTAATTTTTTTTTTGTTAACGCAGTGTTAGCAGGAAGCATTGCTGTGATTTCTAGTTGTGCCTATTGTGTTTTTTTCCGTTCGTTGATTTTTTATGGAGTTGTGGCCCTTTGTCATTTTTACTTTTAAATTTCTTTTTGGCGCTACTCCTCCTAAACGCCTTGTTGGATTTTGATGAAATTTGGCAGGAAGCATCGGTAAGATATTTAGTTGTGCAAAGCGCGTTATATCAATGATATCTTGGACAAGTTCGAAAACAAGATAGGTCTTGTTAGTAATGACAGAGTCATAAACCCGTTGTTAGTGCCGCCTTGTTAGAAGGCACCTACATTACCAAGAATTATGAGTAATTATGTCGGTTGAAGAAGAAATGACTTTTGGACAACAGAAATGAACACAACATGTGATTAAATGCATTAAAAGTTTGAAATACGTATATGTTTCGAAATTTTTTTATTGTATTTATCAGTAGTGTCAACTTTAGACAGAATGAATGAATGGTGTTTTACGGCACGTCGACACATAAATAGGTCATATTGTGCGCAACTTTACACAGAAAAGATGCACTCGGCGTCCCATTGTATTTCTGGAGATTGGCTTTTTCCTCTTACATCAAAAAAGCAATGCAATTTCTTAAATCTGAGTGAAATAAACAGACAATTATCACATTTACATTTTACACCTAGGATGGTAATTTTCAACTTGCACAGCGATTCACAAATCAATATGTAAGCGTTGCACTCATTGGCTGTTACGATTGTTTCTTTATGTGGCTTAGCTGTTTGAGCGATTCCATTGGCCAATAAGGCACATTTTGGGAGTGGGTTTTGTGTTGACAATCATCTGCATTCCAGTAGTGACACCGATTATGCCGGGAGCTATACTGATAGTTTGTAACCTCGGAAATGACAGCTACTTGAACTTCGCTTTGATGTGGTTTGAAGACGAAGTCAAGAGACGAAGAGTGATAACCCAGTAGATTGAGCTCTGAGTCATGTTTTTTCAAAGTATTTTTGTATTGTTATATCATAAAATGGAAATAGAATGATCTGAATCATTTTAGAATTAGTGGTGTCATAAAAGTTATCTCAGATTTGTTTTTTGTATGAAATTCATGAAACTTGTGCATTTCTATTTTAGCCCATCAGAGGCTTGTTTAATGAAAGATTCATTTAAACTTGTTTCATGAATTTTATATGAAATGGTAATTCAGTTTATATCCTCTATATTTTTATTTCATGTGAATCTCTGGTTAAAAAGGGACCGGAGACATGTAAATGCGGTCTTGAGCTTTCAAGTTCTGACACATTTCAGCATTATTTCAGTACTTTTAATTTGAAAACTCAAAAGTGCAGTTGCTGAAACTGCAGCTAGAATTTGTAATGAAACCATTCATCATTGAGTTAATAGTAGTATTGTCAGTTCCATTACATGCCACCACTGCTCCTGGGTCGGTGCTCTCACATCTGTAATTTGAGGTGTCATATATTTGTCTGTGACATTTATAGCTTAGGTAGTTTTTGGTACAGGTTCATTAGTACTAATACTCGAGAGGATTCTACTCGTATTTTGCTTGTGTTGCATGCTCGGCCGAGTGTAGGGTTTTAATGAAAGTTCATTTGAATGGTCTCATAAAGACGTGATATGCCTTACTGGTATATCTGCATCAGTCATAGTGCTGAATGCAGTTGAGCGTAGGCTGTGGTTTGTGAACATTATCAAATTATTAGTTTGTAGACCTGCATTTTTTTTATATATCTGGCATAAAGTTACTAAACTGCCTTTTCCCTATGTTTTTCATTGTATGCCATGTTTTGTTTAGTTGGGGGGATTCAGTTGCTGATTTATCAACATGGCAAAACAGAGTTTTAGATTTTGGGTCCTGCTTGCACTCCACCTGCAGATATCTATTTAGGGCTGCTCTTATGTTTTTAAGACTGTTTTTGTGGTACTCCTCTGCATGAGCTCGGACCTGGTTTTTGTCTGCTTGGGTGTGCGCTCCGCATAGAAAACAAGTTCCTTCGCCAAGTCTTCAGGTTTGACTGTTTTCCTGTCTGCTTCCATATCTTTCTCGAGATACCATTCTGAAAAATTAATGGGTAACTTTGAAATACTGTTTAAAGTCGATATTCTAGGAATATCATCATTTGCATTTGATTTTTTTCTTATGCCATGGTGCGGCGTCCGTCGTCCGTCTGTCTGTCTTGTCTGTCCGTCTGTCTGTAAACTTTTTTTTGTATCGACTTCTCCTCTGAAACTACTGAATGGATTTTCATGAAACTTTAAAGAAATGTTGCCCATGAAGTCTAGTTGATCCTAGCAAAAATTCATGTTGATGTGAAATCCAAGATGGCCGCCAGATCTAAAAATAGGTTTTTAAAAAACAAGTTTGTAGCGACTATTTCATGAAAACTATAAGTGATATTGATATGGGACTTTTTCTTAAATGATCAGCATGACATGATGTTGGTCCTTGTCAAAAATCGTTTTGATTCAACGTTAAACATGGCTGCCAGAGGCCATCTTTGTTTACATAGAGTTATATAATGAAAACTTGTAAACTTGAAAACTATAAGTGATATTGATATGGGACTTTTTGTAAAATGATCAGCATGACATGATGGTTATAAGAGTCAAACATTATTTTGATTCAACGTTAAACATGGCTGCCAGTGGCCATCTTTGTTTACATAGAGTTATATAATGAAAACTTGTAGCGACTACTCCTCTGAAACTACTTGACGGATTTTCATGAAACTTCACAGGAATGTTGCTCTTGATGTCTTATTGATCCTAGCAAAATTTCAGGTCGCCCGGAAATTCAAGATGGCTGCCATGGCTAAAAATAGATTTTCAAAATACAAGTTTGCAGCGTACTACTTGAAAACTATAAGTGATATTGATATTGGACTTTTTGTAAAATGATCAGCATGACATGATGTTGGTCCTTGTCAAAAATTGTTTTGATTCAACTTTAAACATGGCTGCCAGCAGCCATCTTTGTTTACATAGAGTTATATAGTAAAAACTTGTAGCGACTAATCCTTTGAAACTACTTGGCAGATTTTCATGAAACTTTACAGGAATGTTGCTCTTAATGTTTAATTGATCCTAGCAAAATTTCAGATCGGCCAGAAATTCAAGATGGCCCCTACAGCTAAATTTAGATTTTTTAAAAAAGAAGTTTGTAGCGACTACGTCTTGAAAACTATAAGTGATATTGATATGGGACTTTTTGTAAAATGATCAGCATGACATGATGGTTATCAGAGTCAAACATTATTTTGATTCGACGTTAAACATGGCTGTCAGCGGCCATCTTTGTTTACATAGAGTTATATAATGAAAACTTGTAGCGACTATTCCTGTGAAACTACTTGACAGATTTTCATGAAACTTCACAGGAATGTTGCTCTTGATGTCTTATTGATCCTAGCAAAATTTCAGGTCGGCCGAAAATTCAAGATGGCCGCCACGGCTAAAAATAATTTTTCGAAAAACAAGTCTGTAGCGACTACTTCCTGAAATACAAATCAATCAGTAGAGCTTCAAGGTCATTGACCTCTTGTTTCATTTTGTTTTGTGTATTAAAAGAACAAAGTTCCTGGTGTGGAAACATCGACAAATAAACGATACTGTCTTTTCAACGGTTAAATCGAAATAACCATTATATTAAAAGATTTACAGTGTACATATTCAAGTTGCATTCTCAAACTTCCTGTGGTGTAGTGGAAACACACATATCATTTATTGGTATGAGACCTTGGTTCGAATCCAGGCAGGTAGAAAATTACATGTAACTTTATTTGCTTGCACATTGAAATTTCTTGATTTATTATTTGGGAAAAATCTGAATTTTCCGACAAATTTTCGGCGGAAGTTTTCCGATGTAAATTTGATTTTTTTTTGATTTATTATTTGGGAAAAATCTGAATTTTCCGACAACTTTTAGGTGGAAGTTTTCCGAACGCGCTTCAAAAAGCCAATTGCCAGAAAAAGTACAAACAATGAGACGCCGAGTGCATCTTTTCTGTGCAATGTTGATACGACTTATAAATACAATGAATATATTTTGAAACAAAAATACGTATTTCAAACCTTTAATGATTTAATCACAAGTTGTGTTTGTTTTTGTTGTTCAAAAGTCATTTCTTCTTCAACCGACATAAATATCCATAATCCTTGGCCATGTATGTAACTTTTAACAAGGCGGCACTAACAACGGGTTTATGACTCGGAATTCTTTACAATTTTTAGCTCTACTTGCCAAAGGCCAGGCGACAGGAGAGCTTATGCGATCACTTTTCGTCCGTCCGTCCATCTGTCTGTCTCTCCGTCTGTTGGCAATTTTATAAAATCGACATCTCCTCTGAAACCGCTTTAAGGATTTTGATAAAACATCATCACAATGTTATTCGGGAGGGCCCCTCTTAGATTTGTGTTTTTCATGGCCACCAGTCATCCATGATGGCCACCATGGCTATAACTAGGTCAAATTTAAGGAAATTTCAAACGACATCTCCGAAACCACTTATTCCATTATTGTGAAATACCATAAATATGTTGCTTGGGTTGGCCTCTATCAAGTTTGTGTTTTATTTTCAAATAATCAAAATGGCCGCCACAGCAACTCAAAGTTTACATAGCGTTATATAGGAAAAGGCTAAAAATGACATCTTTTTTGAAACCGCTTGAAGGATTTTGATGAAACTTCATTACAATGATCTTTAGGATAGTCCCCCTCAGATTTGTGTTTTTCGCGGCCGGCAGTCATCCAAGATGGCCACCATGGTTAAAAGTAGGTCAAATTTAAGAAAATTTCAAACGACATCTCCTCCGAAAACACTTATTCCATTCTTGTTAAATATCATAAACATGTTCCTTGGGTTGGCCTCTATCAAGGTTGTGTTTTTCGTTATCGTCAAATAATCAAAATGGCCACCACAGCGACTCAAAATGAAATATAGGGTCCATAGAGTTATATAGGAAAAGGTTATAGGAAAAGGCTAAAAATGACATCTTTTCTTTTTTCCGCTTGAAGGATTTTGATGAAACTTCATTACAAAGATCTTTAGGATAGTCCCCACTCAGATTTATGTTTTTCGCGGCCGGCAGTCATCGAAGATGGCCACCATGGTTAAAATTAGGTCAAATTTAAGGAAATTTCAAACGTCATCTCCTAAACCACTTATTCAATTCTTGTGAAATATCATAAACATGTTCCTTGGGTTGGCCTCTATCAAGTTTGTGTTTTTTGTTATCGTCAAATAATCAAAATGGCTGCCACAGCAACCCAAAGTTTACATAGAGTGATATAGGAAAACGTTAAAAATGACATCTTCTCTGAAACCGTTTGATGGATTTTGATGAAACTTAAATCACAATGATCTTTGGGATAGTTCCTCTCAGATTTGTGTTTTTTGCGGCTGCCAGTCATCCAAGATGGCCACCATGGCTAAAACTAGGTCAAATTTAAGGAAATTTCAAACGACATCTTCTCCAAAACCACTTATTCCATTCCTGTGAAATATCATATACATGTTCCTTTGGTTGGTCTATCAAGTTTATGTTTTTCGTTATCATCGAATAATCAAAATGGCCACCACGGCGACCCAAACTTTACACAGAGTTATATAGGAAAAGATTGAAAATGACATTTTCTCTGAAACCGCTTGAAGGATTTTGATGCAACTTAATCACCATGATATTTGGATAGTCCCTCTCAGATTTGTATTTTTCGCGGCCCCCAGTCATCCAAGATGGCCACCATGTCTAAAACTAGGTCAAATTAAAGGAAATTTCAAACAACATGTCCTCCGAAAACACTTATTCCATTCTTGTGAAATATCATAAACATGTTCCTTGGGTTGGCCTCTATCAAGTTTGTGTTTTTCGTTTTTGTCGAATAATCAAAATGGCCACCACGTCAACCCAAAGTTTACATAGAGTTATATAGGAAAAGGCTAAAAATGACATCTTCTCTGAAACCGGTTGAAGGATTTTGATGAAACTTAATCACAATGATCTTTGGGATAGTCCTCTTCACATTTATGTTTTTTGCGGCCTTCAGTCATCCAACATGGCTAAAATTAGGTCAAATTTAAAGAGATTTCAAACGACATCTCCTCCGAAACCACTTAATCCATTCCAGTGAAATATCATATACATGTTTCTTGGGTTGGCCTCTATTGTGTTTTTTGTAATCGTCGAATAATCAAAATGGCCACCACAACGGCCCAAAGTTTACATAGAGTTATATAGGAAAAGGCTAAAATTGACATCTTCTCTGAAACCTCTTGAAGGATTTTGTTGAAACTTTATCACAATGATCTTTGGGATAATGGTTGGCGTCTATTAAGTTTTTTGTTTTTTTTCTTGCAATAATCAAAATGGCCGCCGTGGTGACCCAAAGTTTATATAGGAAAAGGCTAAGTATGACATCTTCTCTGAAAGCGCTTGAAGGAGTTTCATGAAACTTAATCACAATGATCTTTAGGGAAGTCCCTTTCAGATTTATGTTTCTCGTGGCGGCCAGTTTTCCAAGATGGCCACCATGTCTAAAACTAGGTAAAAATTAAGGAAACCACGTATTCCATTCTCCGCATGGCTACACACATAATTATTAGATTTGTGATGAATTGCATTATATTCACAGATTGAGAGTTTATGTTGACTAAAAAAGCAAGAAACACAAAAATTCAAGGCAACTATTAATAATATTTTACCATGTATTTTATGTAAATGCTTGATACAAACTTCAAGATTAAGGTGTGTCCCTTTAGAAATGAATATAAAAACTACAAGATTTATAAACAGAACATAAACTGCAATACGAAACCAGGGTGTAAGTATACTCCCTGACGAAACGTACAATGGCTCGGGTAGGGAACGTCCAATGGCCACAGTACGAATCGCCCAGTTACCTGGGTACGAACCGTCAAAGGTACGATACGTGCATAATTCGACTTTTATCCCCAACCCATTAAACATGAACGCCATATTTGTAAGTGTGATCTTGACCTGGATTTTGTGCTCGACACATCGTCTTGTTGTGGTAAGCACTTATGCGAAGTTATTTAAAAATCCCTACATGGGTTGTGACGTTACGGTCCGGACACCGAAATTGCGTACCTGTTTTTGACCTATCAACTGCAAGTTTGACCTTGAACTTTGAGGTACGGAACTGGGTATTGCGCACAACGTATAGTCTTGATATGGTGATCACTTCTGCCAAGTTATTTAAAAATCCCTGCAGGGTTGGTGACGTTACGGTCCGGTCACGAAAATACGTACCTGTTTTTGACCTATGAACTGCAAATGTGACCTTGACCTTTGAGGAACAGACCTGGGTTTTGCGCGCGACACATCGTCTTGTTATGGTCATCAGTTGTACCAAGTTATTTTAAAAAAATCCCTGCATGGGTGACGTTACGGTCCGGACACGAAATTGCGTATTTGTTTTTGACCTATGAACACCAAGTGTGACCTTGACTTTTGAGGTACGAACCGACACATCGTCTTGTTATGGTGATCACTTGTAACAAGTTAATTTAAAATCCATGCAGGGGTTTTGAAGGTACAGTCCGGACACAAACTGCAGAATGACTGACGAAATGACGGACAGACAGATGGTGTGATTACCATATGCCCCCGAAACAGAACATTATAGCCTGACTTGCTTTCTGTGTTGTCACCAAATTTATAGATTTCATCATTTACATTTGATCTTTACAAAACTTTGTCAGTGGCTTTATATCAATACAAGCTTAGACATTGAAGGAGAGAAAGAGAATGCAAACTCTGTAGACACAATATAAACCGCTTTAACCAGCCAGGCCAAACCCTAAAACTGGAGCCTCAAATTGAGTTACCAACTCATAATTCATTTTATGCATATTCAATCATGGGTATTTTAAAAACCATTGAATAAGCCTATACTTTTAATTGGCACATATACATTATTATATGATCTGAATGTAGACACAATATAAACTGCTTTAACCAGCCAGGCCAAACCCCAAAACTGGAGCGTCAAATTGAGTTACCAACTCATAATTCATTTTACGCATATTCAATCATGGGAATTTTAAAAACCATTGAATAAGCCTATACTTTTAATTGGCACATTATTATATGATCTGAACACCTGGCTAGACTTTTGATAAATGGTTTTGTAGTGCAGCTTTGCCATTAGTTGGAGGGTTAGTTTCTTTAAGGTCATGCTATTGTCTTTTAGCAATATTTATATCACAAAAAGTCTATTGCAAAACAAAATGTAAGTAGCATCAATTACAAATCATTTAAAATTACCATATATCATGTATATTCATTCTCTATTATCTCTAAAATGCTTTATGACCACTGAATCCTAATTAGGAATAATGATGGGTTTGATATCAACATCTCTAACTTTCTTTTACACTGTCTGTGTTGAATTTCGATTTTTAATTAAATATTGAAAAAAAATAACATCACTTCATGCAGGTGATAATTAAATTAGTCATTAAACTTGTCTACAGAGTTCTATCAATTATATAATACTATGTAATGATAGAGTGAACTAACATTTAGTGATAACATCAGGGGTAAAAGTTTTCAGTATTAATACTGAATTCAGTATTTTTGAAAATATATCTCTTATATAATGTACTTCAAAAGTAACACTTTTAGTGAGAACCACCCTATTTTCAGTATTTTGGAGTTTTCAAACTTTTACCCCTGTAACATAATAGTTCTTCTCTTCATGGTGGATTATTTTTTACATTTTTAAGAGTCTATTGGGTTATCCTCAAAGAGATGACATTCATTTGTAAATCTGTATATACCTAGCTGGTAGAAAAGAAGGTTTCTTAAACCTCAAAATCAACAGGTAAAACATGCCTGGAAGGGGAATTTGAAATTACTGTCTTACCGTTGACATGTCTTTATTCATGCTGTCCTTGGGAGGGTTCACTTCATCTTCGGCCATATCAACTTCATTTTCTTGAACTCTGCTTTCTGTAGTTTTCTTATTTTGTTGATTCTTAATGATAAATAGAAGAAATTATTGCGATAGTATGACCATTTAGTGAAATGCTTTGGAAAACACTGCTGAAGTGTTTGTCATTTTAATATAATTACAACCTGATGTACGATACTGAACTTAAGTGAGTTTATGCCATGGTCTGTTGTCCATCGTCTGTCCTTAAACATTTTGATGTCAAATTTCTAGTATCTTCATTCAACTTCAGATCTTTACCAAACAATTTCTAAAACCAACTATATCTGACAATAAACATCAGGGTTATTGGCCCTTGATTTAATGAAAGATGCTATATTTGGCTTTGTCAATTCTCTAGCGCCTTTATTTTTGTCAGATCTTTACCAAACTTTTAAATGTCTTAATATCTAATATCAATAAAAGCTCAGTTTCTAAAACCACATATATTGATAAATAAACTCCAGAGTTAGGGCCCTTGATTAAAAAAAATCCTGTTACCTTGTCAGCACTCTAGGACTTTCTTTTTTGCAATTGATATTTATCATTTACTTTCTCAGTCTTAATATCAATGAATGCTCAGAAAAAAATAAAAACCACCACTACTGGCAAATAAATATCAAAGTTACAGACAAAATATTATGTATTGTGCCTTGACAACTCTCTTTGCTTTGCATCCATTTCATCAAACTTTGTCATAATCTTATTATAATTCATGAAAGCTGGGACAAGTTCAAAAAGTATTAATATTTGAAAATATACAATGGCATTTTATATAATGCATTAATTTTATGTGCTATATTTTGTTTTGTAAACACTCTAGTACTTTAATTAAATTGTTGATCTTTACCAAACTAGGTCTACAGCAAAGTTTTAATATCAATGACAGCTAGGACAAGCCTGAAACAATCGGTATAGGATATTAAACATTATAGTTAAGGCCTTTGATTCAAAGAATTTTTGCTATTATTTGCCTCAAGTGTCAACACTCTAGCACCTTTTTTACATTCAGTTTTTACCAAACTAATATGAGTCTATATATTTTTACATTGTTTTAAAGCTCCAAATACTTCTCACAGGAAGAAAAATTGAGTTATGTGTTTCTAGATTTTCGTAGCAGCATGCTGACCTGAATTTACAGGTCAAAGCCTCCTAAAATATGCGATTGCATAGCATCACTATAAGACAGATGGATAATTTATACCAGCATAGTATAGATATTAAATGGTATTGAATTGAACAAAACTTCAGTAATAAAGAAATTGAAAGAAAACGTCATCAACATAATTAAAAACATATAGTATGTATGGTAAACTAATACTTTTTTATACTAACAGTCTATCTTTTATTGAGGGAAAATCTTGACTTTATTTTACATTTGCTGCATAAACTAGCATCATTGACTTCATAGGTATATGCTAACATATAGTTTTATGTAGATTTTAAATATATACTGAAAAAGTAAAGTTTAGTCAGCCGTTATGCACATCTATCTTAAATAAATGTAAAGTTATTTTATATTGTGAAGTATTCTAAGCGGAGTGAATCGGAGTGTTTGGCCACTCAAAATGGAGTAAGACTTTAAAATGTGTGTACATTCTCGCGGCACTCGCTGCACCTATACTAGGCTAATCGAATGAAGTGTGGGCTTCGCATGAGCTGTACTGTAGACGCTTAATATACAAAACACATTGCTTAATGAACCGGCCAGTCCCTACTAATCCACTATTTAAACTCTTTAAAGTAAAATTAAGTACTAAAGTCAGTTAATGTTGACTTTTGCATATGGGGATGTCAATGTACAATAAATTTAGGCCCCTAGACCTAGTATGTAGTTTGAATTTTTAAAATGAAATGTCTTACCACTGCAGTAGGTTTAATATAAGAAAGCTGGACTTGTTTTCCAAACAAGATGTATTTATATTGTTAAAACAAGCACAACCTATCCCTTTAAGCTGTTTACCTGGGTTGTTGTTTGCAGCTGCTTTTTTGTCCTTGCTGCTGTCTCCTCAGCTGCATTGACTTGTGATTGTAGACCATCAATGGTAGACTGCATGGACATTTCTTGCACCTAGATATCAATTAGAAATATGATCTTATTTAATTTAAGATATACAGAGAGAGATATGTTTACATAAAATATAGCTTCTGAAGTTTTTTACGCCCCTGAAGTGCTCACCACAACAAGACGACTTGTCGCGCGCAACATTCAGGTCCGTGGCTCCAAGGTCAATGTCACACTTAGAGGTCAAATGTAAAAAAGAAGCACTTTCATGTCCGGTTAATAACTCTGACATTCTTTGACAGATTTTCAAATAACTTGGCACAAGTGCTCACCACAAAATCCAGGTCCGTGGCTCAAGGTCACACTTAGAGACCAAAGATCAAAACCACTTCGGGGGCATTTGTCACTTACAGTGACATTTCTTGCCTGGTCTCTAGATTTTGGAACATTGCAAACTATTATTGACAACCTCTTTATTTATTTTGTACCGTATTTCATAGCCTCAAACCAAGGCTGTACAATTTCCATAGCCCCACACATGGGACTACTCAAAAACCAAAATCAGGCCTTTCCTCCTTTGAAAGATTTTAGTCCGGGACTTAAACATAAAATGAATATCACTTCATAATTAATTATCACACAAAAGCATCGAAAATATGTTTTTTAGACATATGCGTGTTCAAATATTGACAACTTTTGCTACATATTTTGCAAAGTTGTCTAATGGTATTTATAAAAAAAAATGCTAATGCACTATACCCTCATTGATTTCAGTATTTCTTCCTGCCTCTTGTTTCTTTCTGTTAGCCGTTTATTCTCAGCATCTTTCTGTTAAGAAAACAAAGTTACAGAATTACTGGCATATATATTTATAGATTAGACTAAAATTGCATGACTATAATAATGTACTGAACGATTTTAAAAATGCATCTTGTACCATTTTCAAAATTGTATCGCCGAAGACGAACAGAAAATCAGATCAACAATTTTTAATGCAAATCGTATTCCTCTTACACAGTAATTCATCAAAAGAAATGATTTCATTCAAGTGAAAATAACCAAAATGAGATCATGAATATCACAACCATCGCAGGAGACAATCACACAATATTGGCACAGTCAATAGAGAGTGTAACCTCTGTTGACTCATGCACCGTTTGAGCAGAGGCTCTTATACCATCATCGATTATCGATTTTCCCATACATTGTGATTTGAATGACAGAAATCTAAAAACACATTGAAGATGTCTCCCTTACTTGTGCCATTTAAGAATTATAATAATGTAAGAATTTATAATAATTTTCGAAATGAGCTATCATGAATATGTTGAAGGTATCGGTGGCGATTTTCAATCACTGGTAAATTAGCATAATATTATTTGAACAAATTACACTTCATATATACTGACCCTAAAAAAGTTGCATTTCATTTTTTCCTTAAGTATATAAACTTTACCAATTATGGCAGATATGGCAGATATATGGTACATTCGGTACATGGCTGACATCATTATAATTGACTTGGAAAATCAAATAATCACAATACAGGCAAATTTTCTTGCTATTTTTTGTATAAGAAGAAATACAATCTTCACCTACACAAAGTGTGTGAGAAAGTAGTATTAATTTCTTTCTCACTCCCATGGTAGGTATAGTTTCTCTTATTCTGCTATAAAGTATCATTATTCTAACTGTACTTACCTTATCCATAGACTTTTCAAGGATAGCATTTTTCTCATGTAACTTTTCAAATTCCTTTTTAAGTTTTTGTGATTGTATTTTTTCCTGTTCTAACTTATTCTTTAGATCACTTCTAACTATGTCTTGATATTCTTCTTTGTTTTGACTTTTTTGCAGTTCTTCTACCTTTTCAAGCAGTTTTTTACATCTTTCTTTCTCTAATTTAACTATTCCTTTTTCTTTTTCTAAATCTTGTTCTGCGACTTCTAACTTTTTCTTTAACAATTCTTCATCTTTTTGAACACGTTTTACATCTTTAGCGGAGGACTGCTTTTTGCTGATCTGTACTGTTTCTACTCCTGGCAATCTACAAAAAAGGAATTCACGCATATACCCATCAATACCGCTCACTCACCCTCTACATTTGCATACTAGTACTAACATTTTTGATCATCATAGTTGCTAACAAGCCATATTGTCTAGGGTATTAAGGACATTTGCTGCAGTTGTTAGTGTGCATCTTTTTCCGAATACATACACAATAAACATTACTTTTCATACAATTATAAACTCAATTAACTGCTTAGATAGAAAAGACATTAATTTTGTTGATACACTGAAATCATGTATTGTTCAATATTTGTTAAAACATGAGACTTATTGTATTAAGTCGTTATATCTTTCATACTTTATTACGTTACTGTCTGTCTAAAATGTACAGATTAAGACATTTTAAATGTGTAATTTATTAAATGATTTAATAAATTACACATGCGCAATACAACAAGGTATGTAGATGTTAACAGTTAAAGGCAAAGACCATGCTTTTTTTCTCTCCAAAACCCATTCATTTTCAGAAATGTCACGGTTATAAATGCCTTCAAATCACTAAGTATCACAAAATACAGAAGTTTCAAAAAATTCAGAGGAAATACATGAAGTTGTACTGAACTTACAGGTGATATGCCAAAAATGAAAAATTAGTCATAGATATCTCAAAAACAAACATAAAATCAACTTTAGAGTACAATGGCACTTGTTATTTCGAGTCATTTTAATGGGATTTTCGTTGCATATTGTTATTCGAAGATTATACCTCGACTCCGCCCCATCAAAAATGAATCAAATCAAATAGCATACCTTGTAAAATGCTGTTGAAAGTCTTTGAAGTTTATTTTGCCTGCAGTGAAGTCCTGCAGAAGACGCAGTCTTGTATGGTTGTCTGTTATCTTTGAAAAAAAGCTCAGATGGTGTTGCTTTAAGTCTCCTTTGATCTTGACTTTCTGGTGTAGTTGCATTTCTGACCATTTGCAGAATAATATCTCCAGGGCTTGCCACAAATCTTCCGGTAAAGATGCCAGGTGTAAATGTGTCTTCATTCGTTGCTGAACTTTGTCTCTCTAAAACAAAATACTCATATTTAGGTCTCTCGGATGGTGTAGCCATAGATACCTCTGTTTTCTTATAAGATGAAAAGATCAATATGAATTATCCACAATTGGAACAATGAAAGGTAATGCTGTTCCGAATAATCGATTTAATTGAGCATCGGTCAGTTAAGCCTTTTTTTCTATTAATCGATTACAATTGTTCATGATCGAGTTTACTCGGTTGTTGCAAACATGTACAAAAGAATGAAATAAGTTTTAATTTTGCAACAAGTAATCATATATCTCTAAACATGCTAAAGGGGTATCACAATGTATACTTAAAATAAATGTCTGGTCCATTTCATTTAATTCCTTAATGCCCAGAAGACTTGAAATGTCTTCATTATAATCTGAAAAAGGCTTACACTGGTGTCTTATGTGAAGCCATATGTTTAATCTATTAATGATTGATCATCGGTTGGTTGAACATTTTGAGGATCGATCATGAATTTTCAACCGATTCCCAACACTAATGAAAGATATGTGTGCTAAATGTCAAAATGAATGCTGATAGCATATTTAGCTAGAAACTAAAGGGTGTTCCATGGAACATTTGTGTTGCCTGCCGTGTGCATATTTCAGCAAGAACAATCTAACTATAAAGTTTGAAGACAGCAGGTACAATCCTTCATGAATTATAAATCAGTTTTTTTTAATTGAAGTTTATGAAAAGGGGCATAAAACTTCACGGCATGGATAATTGATAAGGAAGAACCGTATAACGTTTCATGACCATAGCTCAAGATTTTGCCAAGTTATGAGCTAGGTTAGGTTGTAAGTTGAAGTTTTATGAAAAGAGGCATAACTCTGCCATAATGAATGTCAGAGTTATTGGACATGTGTAATGACATTCCATTGGTTAAGATGAAGATGTGTGTTAAGTTGCATGAACATATTAGGTCAAATACATTTCAAGTTATGGCCAGTTATGAGCTTGGTTAGGTTACAGGTTAAAGTTGTATGAAAAGTGGCATAACTCAGCTGAAATGGAATTCAGAGTTATTGGATATTTGTAACAACATTCCTTGGGTTAAGTTGGAGATGTGTGTGAAGTTTCAAGAACATAGTCACATATCTTTTCAAGTTATGGCCAAGCTTAGTTAGGTTGCAGGTTAAAGTGTGATTGACGACTATGAACGATAGCGGACAATGACAGATGGACGGACATTAGACAAAGTGATTCCTAAGTGTCTGCCATGCTAGGTTTGGTTTCTTAAGCTAAAGTTTTTCTGAAAAGGGGCACAACTCTGCCATAATGAAAGTCAAAGTTATTGGACATGTGTAACAGCATTACTTTGTTTAAGATTAGTATGACTTTTGTGTTTGAAGTTGCATGAACAAAGATCACAGACTTTTCAAGTTATGGCAAAGGTTAGGTTACATGTTACAGTGAGATGGACGATGACAGACGGACGATGGACACAGTGATCCCTAAGAGTCTGCTATGCTATGCAGGGCTCTGGTATAATATCATTGCCAAGTTCGATAACCGGCATTGCATCTATAATATCCGAATTATTGTAGCCTTTTGAATATTGAAAATTGATGATTTTTGCGGTGTCTGCTCAATAACTTTTATAGTCCAATCTTGATGAAACCAAGTTCAACTAGAATTTGATCAAAACCTGATCAAACGGGCTTTCCTGTCTTAATGACTTCATAACGTCACAACTGTCAGAGTTCTCTAAGGTGATGGCATTGGCAAAGTTTGGTATAGGTAGGATGCAAAATAGAGGCACTGGAGTGCGGATAAAACAAAATATAGCAATTTTTGTTAATTCAAGGGCCATAACTGCAGTGCATGCTCTAAAAAAATAGGGTAGGTAGGTAGGCATTTTTAAAAAAAATAAATTGGAGCAAGATATTGTGAGATTCTACATGTATTTATCTCATAAACCCCATACAAGTTGATGATACAACTAAAAGTTTCTCTGTGATGTCAGTTTACCTCGATATATTGTGATAAATCATTGTACAGAACAAATTTAATTTTTTTTTTCATAAAAAGTTTTAGGGTCGGCCCCTTAAAAATAGGGTCGGTCGGGCCACCGGAAACACAGTTTTTTTTTTTTGCCTTTCCATATTGTTATGTCATATTTACCGTATTTAAGAGGTGGCTTAAAGGGACACACGGCAATCTTGATTTTTTAAAACTCACGTCCCGCTAGTTTTTCTGGGATAACTTACATTTGTTCAATCATTAATATTAATTATAAGAATAGTAATAAGCAAATTGTATTTGCATATTATTACATTTTGGTATTATTGCACCAATAATATATTAAAACTTATAGTAGAATAAGAGAAAAAAGTAAATACTTAAAAAAATATTTATTTAAATGTGACCAGGTTAAAAGTAAACATGATCCTGGATATATAAATCGAGACACCCATTTCACTTCAAGATTGATGTGTGTCCCTTTAATAGATTTCTACACAGTGCTGTAAAAGAACAAATTCATAATCAAGAAAGGTAGGAGAAAAATATCATGTGTTACATCAAAATTCTGGTTTTGATAGACTGATAGAAAACAGATTTTAAAAATATATGAAAATGAATGCATATCTGAAAATAACTTCTTGCAGTACATGTATTTGTAAAATCCCCCAAAATAGTTGTACCCTTTTCAATCTATTTATTTAAAATAACTTAAAGGGACACATGGCAATCTTGAGTGTTTGAAATGGGTGTCTCAATTTATATATCCAGTATCATTTTTACTTTTACCCAGGGTACATTTAAATAAATCAGATATAAAGTATTCACTTTTTCATCTTATTCTACTATAAGTTTCAATATATTATTGTTGTAGTAATATCAAAATTGAATAATATGCAAATACAATTTGCTTATTACTATTCTTATAATTAATATTAATGATTGAACAAATGTAAGTTATCAAGAAAAACTAGTGGGGCGCCCTTATTTTTAAAAAAAAAATCAAGATTGCCGTGTGTCCCTTTAAGTTACAGTTACCATATTTTCAGATTACTGAAGAACCTTATAGTTTTCATTTGTCTGCCCTCATGGACAGGAGCTGATTTAAAGGTAATGAAAAGTATTACTCACTGGTATCTGCATTATAATCCCAATTTCATCTCTCCATTCAGTGGCAGCATGTTTTTCCCATTGTTTTTGTTTCAAAGTCTTCTCTCGTAACTTTCTAAAAAGAATGACCTTTTCTGTAAAACTTGTAGGCTTTGCATTTTCGTGTACAATATTGTGGGAATGTGCCAGCTTAAGTGACTGTTTGTCGGATAACCCTTTATATAGTTTCACTTGTACTTCTTTAGTGGCACTTTCTGGAATTGTACTTAGAACGTTCTGCAGTGCCATGCGTGTATGGTTGCCTCCAATCACAAAGACAGAGCCACCATGCTCTTCTTGCAAATCCTCAAGATTTGTGTCCTCTTCCATGATACCCAAAAGAATTGTATAGTGCTGCCCAGGATTTGTTGCAAATGAAGTTATCAACTGTTCCAGGTGATCACTGTCAATGTCCCTTAATTTATATTCATCTTGTGGCTCTCTCAGGTTGGAGATGTGCACTTTCCACTGCCCTATACAAGTTGAAAAAATAACATGTATTAAATTAATATTTAAATGGACGAAGTAAGCTATACAAATTAGCCCTTCTGACTAAAGGGATGGCACATTGGCACATTGTCCGTCATCTGTTAAAGGGCTAACTTGGCCTCCAACCAACATTAAAGCCCCAAATACTTCTCCCAGGGAGAAAATTTGAGTTATGTGTTTCTAGCCAGTCATAGCAGCATACGAGGGCTGGCGTGGTGCAGTCATTAGCGCGGCGGATTTGTAACCGGAGGCCCCGGGTTCAATCCTCCGTGGTGCCACTGAGTTCCGTCGGTGTGTTCTTGGGGAAGACACTTTCCCTTAGCCTCGTTCGTCGGATGGGGACGTAAACCGGGCGGTCCCGTGTATCGGTCTATCCTCCGAGCACGTAAAAGAACCATAGGAATCTATTCGATAATAAGAGTAGGGCAGGTTCCCGGATTCCTATGTATCCTTCCCCTTTTTTCGGGGCGGCTCTAAATAACCTATTCTGTGTTGATGAGCTGTTAAACAACATTCAATTCAATTCAATTCATAGCAGCGTCTCCTAAAATATGTGACTGCATTTATAATGCATCACTGTATAAGACAGATGGATAATTTATACCAGCATAGTTTAGATATTAAATGGTATTGAATTGAACAAACCCTAATGAAGGAATTGAAAGAAATCATAATCAAAATAATTAAAAACATATACTGTGTATGGTCAGCTATGTTTTTTAATATAAAAAACAAACAAAAAAAAACAACTCTGAAATGTCATTCTCTATAATGACTTCAGGTTCTGATTAAAACACTTATATCGAGGGTTAGGTTCTGATTAAAACACTTATATCGAGGAGGTTCTGATTAAAACACTTAAATCGAGGGTTGGAATTCCCTATCTGAACCGAATACCCACGAAAGATTCTTATAATCCTCTCATAACACATGATACGACTTTTCTGTTTGAAAATATTTGCTTTGAAGTTAATATTAAATATATAAACACTTTGAACTTACTATTAATTGATGAATTGTTTTAGAACTCCTTTGAAATTCACTAAAACTAAAATCCCTATCTATAGTAAATGCCCTCACTTTCATGATTTAAAACTGTACTTGGAACTGACAGTGTGTGCAGCTAGGTCACATACATTTCACTTTATAAATAGATTCCTAGAGAATTGCTTTCTTGTATAACTGACCCCAGTTTAGCCTTTCACAGCAGTTCTAGGTTATTCAAAGTTTAAATAGAAACAGTCGGAACTAGCATTATGTAATAACACATTTGCTGATAAGGCTCTGTTGAGCTCCAGATTGAGTAAATCCTGTAGCTGAAGTGTTATATTTTATTTCAATATTGCTATTTTACTGTCAGAGTAAAATGATTTGTGTAATGAGTTGTTGTCTACTACACTATGCATGATTACAGAACAGCTATAAGAGTTTTTGCATATTACTAACTGTTGATTACATTTTACCATGTTCAAACATATGGTAGAATAACAAAGAAAAGTTGAAAACTTAAAATTGTATTTAAAAAACTACATATGCTAGCAGTCCAAATAATATTAGATTAATACATTGAGGCTAATTTTAATGCTTGATTGCCATGTGTCGCTTTAAATTGAGTGGCAGAAACAATACCACATTCAATTATTTGTATATCTTTTTCAAAAAAATATTCCATATTATTTTTTGAAGATTTTGTTGTCATCCCATTTGATGTATTGCACCTGCTGTATTGTTTTAGGTGTTGTTCTTGAGTAGTGGCAGTTGCCAGAAAACAATGATCATGGCACCAGCAAAATATTGATTGCTTACAACATAATTGTCAGAAATTCTGCAGGTGAGAAGGTTTTGAGTGATGTAAATAGAGGGTGGGCCTGAAATTGTCATTCCTGTTTGCGCCTTTAACCAATTTTTGTTGGTGTGCCGTAAAAAACAATTCAACACAATTCATTTAATATTTTTGACCTTAGAAATACAACTACAAATACCTATAGAATATGCATTTCACAAAAGTACATTAGGGAAGCAGAGTAACCATTATAACCAGTCATTTCAGGAAGTTAGGTAATTATCCAGGTATTTAGGATTTCATTAAAGGGACACACGTGACAGCAATCTTGATTTTTTTAAAACTCATGGTGTGAATTAATAAATGTTCCATTATAAAGCTTTTAGCTCTACTGGCCAAAGTTCTGGCAAGCTACGGGATGGCATTTTGTCTGTGCAAGTCCCTTGTCATCATCCGTCCGTTAATGTTCTGTTTTTATTAAACTAATAAAGGAATCTAAAAAAATGTCATATGAAAGAAAAATAGAGGACGGAAAATCAGACCCAAAATCTATATGGAAAATCTTTAAGGAGTTAGGAGCCTCTTCCAAATCTTCGGGCAAATCCAACACAATAAATCAATTAAATATTAATGGGACAGACATTACCGATTCATCTTTAATGGCTGATGAGTTTAATATTTTTTTCATAAACATAGCAGCAAATTTGAAACAACCAATTCCGAACTCAGATTTCAATTTGATAAAGGATTTTGTAAACAAAAAGGTCCCTGAGCAGATGTTTTTCAATATCCCATTAATAACCGAAGATCAGGTGCGAAATTTGTTGGTAAACTTAGATTCTTCAAAAGCAACTGGGCTTGACCAAATTGGCCCAAAACTTCTCAAACTATCGGCTAATTGCATATCAAACAGTATTGCAAATTTAATTAATATAGGTATTAAACAAGGTGTATTCCCAAACACCTGGAAACATGTCAAAGTGTTTCCGCTATTTAAAGTCGGACCGTCTAACGATGTAAACAATTATAGGCCTATTTCTGTATTACCTACAATATCAAAATTAATTGAAAACATGTGCATGATTCAATCATGAGTTTTCTACAATTCTATCAGCTTTTATGTAAGTCACAAAGTGGTTTCAGGAAACAACATAGCTGTGAAACAGCTTTGGTTTATATGATAGATAAATGGCTAAAGGCATTAAATGAAGGAAAATTTGCAGGTGCTATAATGGTAGATTTCCAGAAGGCATTCGATCTGGTCGATCACAACATTTTGCTTCAAAAATTAAAGTTATATAAATGTGGCGAGCTTACACTGCAATGGTTAAAATCTTATCTGTCAGATAGGAAACAAGTCGTATTTTTGAAAGGTGCTCTTACTAAGGAACAAACAATAACGTGTGGGGTACCTCAAGGGTCCATACTAGGACCTTTAATGTTTTTGGTGTTCATCAATGACCTTCCCCTTGAACTGAATGGCATTGTTTCTAATACAGATATGTATGCAATAAATAGAAATAAATCTACAGAAAGCTCTTGATATTTTGAAAATCTGGTGCTTGCATAACGGTATGGTATTAAATGCATCAAAACGAAAGTCCTTTTTGTAACCACACCACATCGACATTCCAGATTAGAAAATAAATCACTTTCTTTGCGCTCTAATGACATTGATTTACAGATTATTACCGGTGATAAAATTTTAGGAGTAAATATAAATGAAAATTTACAATGGGATGACCACATATTGTTTATTAAGAAAAAGATAGCAAGAAATGTATGGTTACTGTCAAGAATAAAATATTTTATTCCTTTGAATTATCGAATTATTTTCTATAAAGCTTACATACAGCCACATCTAGACTTTTGTAATGTAATCTGGGATAACACAAGTCGAAAAATATCAATAGCCTTTTAATAATGCAAAAAAGGGCATGTCACGTTATTTTAGGTGAACAGTATATTACTTTTCAAGCCGCTATGGAACAACTAAATTGCCTCACAATTGATCAGCGAATTATACTTCAAAAGGCCAAATTCATGTATAGAGTTTCGAACAATACTACCCCTTCATATATTTTCGATATGTTTACTACTCGTAATTCAACTGACAGAAGACTTCGATCACTAACTGATACTAATTTTAGTATTCCTAAGCCAAATCGGGAACTTTACAAGGGCAGCATTTCTTACTCCGGGACCATTTTATGGAATAATATTCCAAAGCACATTCAGAAGTGTGCAACAATGAAAAGTTTTACAAACAGCTGCATAAAATGGATAAAGGAAAAACAACATTAAACTCGATATAGTTATCATCTCATCTTATTATTGTGTAAATAGATCGTTCAAACTACCACCACCAACAATATTATTATGTTTACATAATTATATCTTATGTATCTTGCCTTTCTTGTATTTTGTATCATGTATTTGTTATAGAGGGCCCCAAGGAAGATTAGTATAAACTAATTGGGTCACCCTCGATAAATCAAGACTTTCATTCATTCATTCATTAACACTCTAGCTCTTTACAGTTGATCTTCACCACACTTTTAATATGTTCTGTTTTGTCAACTTACCAAGTGAGTGCGTTTCAATTGCTTCATCAGCCAAAGAAGTAAAAGACTTGTACTGCTCAGTGCCTTCATGAGATTCATTGTCTTCCAACTGAAAATGGCAAGCAACTTTTTAAATGAATGAAGTAGTGGTACCATGTTATTTGTAATATATGCTGTCAATATAATATGGGAGATGTGTTCAGCATTTGTTCTTATTGCTTTGTCAATATATTCGATGTTTTCTTTAAAATACCTCTAGAATGAAAAATGTTCTATCCAAAACTAGTCCACTGAGTACCTCCAACAGTTGAAGAATTTGGAACGTAAACAACCAATTAAAAGGCATAAGAAGTGTGAATCAGTTACAGAATTGTTATCTTTTTATTTATTTTTTACACAAAATTCAATATATCTTAAAGGGGTTGTTGCACTATTCTGGAACTAGCTTCATTTAAAAGGGCTTTAAAAAACAAGGAAAAAGCCTAAACCGTGCTATAAATGCCGGTATATTTCAGCCGTGCTATAAATGACAGATTCGGCAGTTATACCATGATCTACTCAATTTTATACGCGCATAGTTGCAATGTTTACACACAACCTGTCAATCAAATATGTAAAACGCGACTACCCATTATCAAAACAGCACTCCTTAACATCGGATTTGCCCAATAATATACACAAGCGATTGGCTGCAATAATCAAAACATGGGTCATGCCTATGCCGCTTGATAATGCTCGTTCTTGATTGGATCGAGCTGTTATTTTTTACTGAAAACTGCAACGCCCTAAAACTTCTTGCACATGCGTAGTTGGATAAATGGCTAAGATACAAAATATTTAAAATTAATTTGACCAATCAGTGATCAATAAAATAAAAGACCTCCACATTCTGGTAGGGGGTAAACTCAGTGTTTATCCTTGGTGCTCAACTGACTTTAGCCCTTTATAAAACTAGTTTGTAGTGATAATTATATTAATAATCATGTGTAACGGTTACGGTAGCTACATATATGTAACTGTATGTGTAATGGTTATATTAAAAGCTTTATTTTTTATGTATATCTATGTATCTTCTTTTGGTGTTGTCTGATTTTAAAACACCAATATGGATACATTTAATTTAAATCATGGTCTAGTATTTTCATTTTTCATATAGAGATTGAGGATAAAGTCCGAGTAAACCCTTTTATTTTCACCTACTGAATATCTCAACCTACCGGAAGTAGACCGGATGTGAAAGTTATGAATATCATATATTATTTATAATTTGAAAAAAACTAAATTCTCGTAAAACACCAGCTATATATAATATATGTTATATTTACAAACTCTAACAATGATGATAATAATTTGAATGGCGTATTAAATAGTCTATAGCTGGTTTTATATTCAACATATATTTGATAAATCGAGTATACATTGTATTTGAACAAGTAAACATACAAGACTTAGTTCAAAATGTTAATAATTTAATTTAATAAAAAAAAAAGAGTGAAAGTGAAAACAATTACAAGCATATCTTTAATAAATATAAAACAAAAACAATTTCTTGTGAAAACAATGAACTCAACTTAATAATATTTACCATTATTTGGGCTTGATATACAATTTTAAATCTTGATCCAAATTGTTCTTTACTTTCTATTTGTGATCATGCAGTGTTATCTGATCTGCTGTGCTCAGCTTGATTATGACCCTCTAATAGGTTACAGGTCATTAACACATTTGTGGCACACTCTCCCTTTAGATAAGCATTGGCTCACTGAGAGATGTTTCCATACAGTAATGCATAGCACTGCAAACACTATTTATTATATCTATTTTTCATATAATTATGGAAAAAAAGTCACAATGACGGCCATCATTCAAATATTGGAATATTTTTGCACATTTTCAAAAGGTCATATCTCCTATATTTTTTAAGATATTTTGATAATTTGTTACTTTTTTCACGGTTTTTAAAGCCCTAGCTGTTAAATGAAACTTTAAGTTGCAGAATAGTGCGAATTGCATATTGGCATATAATTATGTGGTATGTTTTTATTAAAATGTGCAACTGTTTTAGACTAAGTGCTATTTATTGTTTAATTGTCATACTAACCCTGAATCCATCTTCAACTGCTAATGCTTCATTTTCATCTGATTCATTACCACTCCCTTTGTCTGAAAATATTGTGAAGAAGGAGAATACTTATATAAGCTTTATTGCAGCTTTAATATGTTACTTATTACCATCCTAGTCTTGGAGTGAATCTGATTCTTTCAAATTGTTATATTTGCAATCTTTCTTATAATTATTGCACATACATCCTTTATCTGTCGATCTTTAATAGTTACACATGTTTAAGGACCATCTTGTTCTCCTGGGGAACTTTATTTGAGAGACAGGTTAAATTATCTAAAGCAATGCAATCACTATGCTTGTGGTTAGACTGAAGCCAGGGAGTATGGTCAGTGGGTCATTTATTTGTTTATTACTGTGTTGCATTTATAGGATTTCAAATGAGCATGGAATTAATTTAAGACAGTAAACTTGAAAATAAATATCTGTGAAGAATATTTTACTAATTATTTGAAGAAAAAAAATTATAAGAAAGGTTCACATTTTTGAAGGAGTAAATATTTTAGTTCCTGTTTATTTTGTGTACTTTCCATAACATAAATCATTTGAATAAATAAAATGTAATTATAAAGTTGTACGGCCGTCTTTTTTAAAGGAAGTAAATACGGCGGCTTTGGAGTCAAAATTTGATAAAAAACTATGAAATGACTAAATTAAATCATAAAATGGCTCTAAGATATAGATAGAACATTAACAGTTTCCTATACTACAGCGAAATAATTATTAATTGTAAATTATAGAAAGAAAGATAAAAATATCGGACAGGGAAAGCAGCATTCAAGGACGACAGTCAACCACAAAACACAAAAACAAACATGCAAACAGACAAACGAGAAGGCAAAAGTAATAAAAAATGCAAACGACATCACAAACACAAACACAAAAGGGTTGACAATAGGGATACCGCCTTGGAACAGTCAGTGGCAACAAAGGCCACTGGGGGTTAAAACCGGTTCTAGGGTGCACCAAAACAGGACAGTGTAAATAAAGAAATCCCCGCTAGATCTAATCTCTAACCAACAAGGCAGCATCAATAGGCAATATAAGTAAAACACAAATATGGTCGTGTAAATATAATACAAAAAAAACAATAGCCTAGAAAGCCACAATGAAGGTACTCAATGACTTGGCAGAAGCCAGAGCAACAAGAGAATAAACCATTAAGGGCACGACAGGAAAGTCTTGTTAGGCCATGGAGTAATCACCAGGTTATAAAAAGCTGTCACATGTGATCACTGCGGCGATATTGACACATGACACTCGCTTTGCCAGACTTTACAATTTGTTTTACCGCCAAGTTCAAAATAGCTATCCCTGGCTATAGCTATCCCTAATCATAGTTAGGAAATACCATATTTAGGTCTTTTATTTTATATGTTCGGTGTAATTTCTTAATGCTTATATCTCATTTATTTCATTTTTCTCAATTCAATACAGAAACAATTCTAAAAGAACTACCAATCCTGATGTACTCCCTTTAAACCATGTTTTTACTCAATTCGTATAATTAAACAAGGATATTAATCGATTTGAAGGCTCATTTATTTGAACAAAGCTGATTTAGAATTCCATAGATAATGAATGAAAGCATCCTACCAAATATACCATCACACATACTTAGTTAAAAGTGGTAGAGGAAAAGTGGACAAGAAAAATAAGTGTAGGTATGTGTACATTGTTCAGTGAGAAAATGTAAAAAATCAATTAAAAAAATCCTTAAATTAATTGCTTCTATCAATTTATGGTATTATGACATCACTACCTGGTATTATGACATCACTTTCTACTAATGTGATGTCACATTTTTCACTCAAAGGAAAGAAAGGAGATTTAGGCTGTTTAAATCTCTCATTGAGTTATGAGTTTCTTGAAACCAAGAATCAAAACATTTTTTAAAATGATTTAATAGACAGTATTTTATTTGTACATGTATTGGAGAAAGTTAAACAATACCTGTACTTTCATGTCCACCTGCTTTGGATGTTGATGTTGAAGGACTATTTTTAGTCAATTCCTTGGCTGCAGTGGTAGCTGTTTCATTTGTTTCCTCTATTATCTGACAAGAAATATAAAATTAATATTAAATTTGAAGGAAATTGCTAAAACATGTTAATATTTAAATCAGAGTATGACTATATTTTCATAAAATGAGTGCATAGTAACAGATGATATAATTTGCATAAATACCCAATTAAAAAACCCATTTAAAACCCATTTAAAATACAATAAAAGCAAACAAAGGAAAGGAAGACTACTCACTAATATTATTGTTTATCAAATGCGTGCATATCGCGCAATTTTCTTGTGGTGGCAACATACATGTACAAACAAGTCTTAACTAATCTTGCTCAGCATTTTGATGCAAATGGCAATGTTTTAAATCATTTGCTTACCGGTATATACTATGTAATTAGCTGTTTGTTTTATCTTTTAAGTTATATATATGTTTTCGAATCAGAATTAAGTTTATTTTACTTTATATTCTTAAATTCATTTATTATTGTATTATGTATACTCTGATTTAAATGTCAGCAATGGTCCTTTGATTGGAAAAAAACAGTTATTATTATTTTTTATCATCATCAATTATGTTAAGATGTATAATGAATGGCATCAAAGATGAGGATACGCACATTTATCATATACTTCCGCACAAATACGTTGTTTTTGAATATACGATACGACATAGACTTGGATAGTCATATCAAACAGGATGTAGTTGCCGGGCAATAAAGCTTTATCACACGCATGAATTATAGGGTGAAAAAAATCATATCATGGAAATACCCGAATGTTCTTTATGATTCTTTCAGAGGAGTGATACGGAAATTACCGATTAGTTACGATTGTATATGATGTGTCACTCGTATAGTTTGTCGTCTGTTTGTCATCTTGTTTTCGCGCCAGATTATTGGCGATACATCTACATGTGTAAGCTAAGCTGTCATCTTTGACCATAACTCTACGTAAATGACTTGACTAGTAATGCTAAGAAGATGAAATAAAAGAGATGATATATAGATAAAAGTAAAATAAATTAATAAGCATAATACACGGACCATAAAGATAGATAAACTGAATGATATAGAAGTATCCGTGGATAAAATAACCACTCGTGGCCATTCATTTTCTGAATTAGACAATTTCAAAGTCAATGGCTTTCATTTTTAAATCAAATTTCGGAAAAAAATGTCGAGTAGATATACACAAGTTTACGCGACAGACGTGCATGAACATATTCAAATGGGATTTTATCTATTAATAATATTATTGTATTCTACCTAGAAAACAGAGTAGTAAGTTAAAGTTGACAGTTCAACAAAGTCATTGCTGAAGTATATGATAAATAGAATAAAAAATGGGTATTTTCATATCACAACCTATATAAAGGTTACAGCTACAGCTCTCGGGCTGATATGGTGTCTCAGGCCTGATATAGGGTGTGATATGAAAATGCCCATTTATTATTCTCTATATATTAAACACAAAATGCATTCACATACACTAAACAAGTGATGAAATACTTAAATGGATTTTGGATGACATTGTGCAGAACATTTGCAGTGATATTGAGTACAATTTTATTGACATCTATTATGAATCAGAATGAATAAGAAGGCACCGCCTTTCACTGCCTGCCAAATGTACTAAAAACTTTGAATGACTTTAGAGAAACATTTCCATAGCTGGTTGTTAAACAGGTATCAGGTATTAACATAATTTTAAAGAAACTAACCTGCCAAATAACGGTAATATTATACTACAAAACTGTCATAGAATAATGTATGTGTGCCGATTAAAAGTATAGGTTTATTCACATGTTTTAAATTACCCGTGATTGAATATGCATAAAATTAATTATGATCAAGTTGGTAACTCATGATTCGACGCTCCAGTTTTGGAGTTTGGCCTATCATGTGTCTATAGAGTTTGAAGTTTTGAAAATATGCAAGTTATATATACATATATCTCATCGTCAGTTAGAAACGATTTACATCTGTTTTAAAATTTGCCTTGTTGATAGCGGGTACGGACTTTAAAGAGTTTTAAATAATAACATTGATGTACTGGCTTGAAATACCCCAAGTGTATAAGTCAAGTGACAGTTTAAATATATAAATACTCAAACCAAAATGAAGGTTAATACAATTTCTAGACAATACCCAATTTAATTTGGCCAATGTTCAATTAAAACCAAAACTGTGGTGTAAAATAGCCAATATTACAAACCAAAGATTTCCTGTTGCCCTGTGAGTGTTAAATTAATTAAGGAAAAGTGTGCCAATTAACAATGACACTCCTAATATAGTTGTTTTAGTGTAATAAGGTCAAAAGTCAAAGTCAGATTTTTCTGAACAGTATAATTAGAAAGGACTAGGTATGATAAGGGACAAAATTGGCCCCCAATATTGAAAGTTTTAATGCACATGTTTTGAATATCTAGTTTAGCTACAAATGAACTGAATCAATACAAGCACGTTTGAAGGCTCTAAATGAGTTTCAGAGCCTCACAAACAAGGCCTTTTCTTTCAAAAAAAATACATTTTTGTTCATTTTCAGCAGTTTTCTATCAGTTTATGGTCTTGGAAATGCAAAGCGCATCCTCGAGCACAGCTGATTTTTTGTTGAAACAGGTACTTGATAGGGATGCATCATCAGCCAAAAAACTGTGTGTGCTCGGAGGTGTACTCTATATTTTTAGGATCAAAATCTTGCCCAGAAAGGTCCCAAATCTACAAAATATTACAAAATTACCAAAAATGCCATTTTTTGAGACACTGTTAATTCTTCTAGATAAATAAAATAAATAAAAGTATATTTTGAAGATAGAATATGATCAGTTTACTTCAATATGTGCAACAGCTTATATGTAAATATTATTTTTTGCATTTTGAATATATTGGGGGCCCAAATAACTTGTTCTTTGAGGTGAGTATTTTAATTGCTTAAATAGTCTTGTTTATTTAAATAGTCAATTGATGAAAACGTAAGCCTGGCAGTTATGTACCACTCATCGCTAATTATATATATTAGATAAAGTTCTTCATCTTTTTATCTTGCATGCCTTTAATTTTTTAATTCACATATGCAGACATAATTTGATAAGTGTAAGATTAATAAACTTGACATATTAAGAAGCGCTTGCAACTGCATATATCACTAATCATTGCAATATTACATATACTCATTTTTATGTGTTGCAAGTGAAGAAAAACAAATTTAATTTAAATACATTTCAACTCACCCCTAAACTTCTCACCCACTGGACAAAAGCTGTCCTAGAGTCCAATGTTTCTTTTTTGAAGATGTCTTTGATACTCTCACCTACATTAAATTGTCTTAAATTTAGGTTGTGACAAGAACCACTTTCGTCTGTAATCTGAAATTAAAAATTATATTTTTCATTCATTCAGGGGTAGACCTGAGGGAATCCAGCATTTAAAACTGCACTAACACTAATACATCTAAGGTTTTTCTAGGTAATATATGTATATTATTTAGTTTACATGCATTTTAAATCAGATTAAACATTACAATATAAAGCTGTTGCATGATCAGTTGGCTGTTTGAACATAATATTGCTTTTAAACAAATTCTGACATGAAGTCACACACGTGTTACATTACAAGTGAAATGAAGAGGTGCGTTCCTTTTTACTATTTTTAATGTCTAACAACAGTAAAACAAAATACAATTAATGGTTACTTACCTTGATCTCATGAAAGCGAATTCCAGATTCTATGTTTCGAATAATGTTTTCCTCTTCACCAATGAGAAGTTTTCCCTCCAGGGAAATGCTCCATGTGCTTGACATTATAAATCCAAGTATATAATGCTAAACTTTTTTTGAATCAACATTCAATGACCGCCATAATTTACTTATCACAAAGTCGTAGAAAATAGAAGAAAATGTATTGAAATTATTCAATTAATAATTAAGTCTAAGGCACATACTTATAATGTTCTAACAAGTAATAATATTACTGAGTATGTAAATTACTTCTTCAAAATATGTAATTATCACAAATCCATTGATACAGAAAGCAAACAGTGTACATTCGTCTGCAAAACCATGAGATGGGCATACTAATGCAACTCTAAACATTGTATATATACCCTCCTGAACTGTAATCAGTGTTTATGATCTGTAATAAATTAGGAAGTGTTGCTCTCCTGTTGTTAGAGCTGGGCCCCATGTGTAATTAATTTTATTTTATGAAAAATGCTATTTATAAGCAAATATACTATATTGCCACATAGTAGCAATCACCATGGTGACTAACTGTCAGGGATATCGTGACCAGGACCTGTATGTTCAGTTTAACACAAAATATTTTATTTTTTTCTAAAATCATGGAAAATGTTATGCTTTAATGTGTGTTACCATTGTATAAAATTGCCATGGCATCAATTTGACATTTAATAACATTCTTTCAAAATGTTGAGGCAGTTGACCGCAAAACATCATTTTAACAGTGCATTAAGTACATACTTATTGCTGAAATAATTTCTTTTTGTCGAAATGTCTCTTTTTCTCAACAAAATCTGCTATGTTTTCCGTGACTCTGCATGACAATAAACATTATATTCCACCCTATTTCAGCATATATATTATGTAGTTTTCTTCATCTATACATTAAATAGGACATTGAGCCTAATTAATATTTAAAGTTCCTATCTCGCGGCAAATTCACCGTTTCTAGACCTACGAACAATGAGGTACCGTATTGTTTCTAATTAGCGCTCCCACTCTAATTAGCGCACCCCATAACTTTAAAAAAAATAATCTTACCTTGAGGTGTAAAAGTGGTTAATATCCAAGAAAAGTGGTTAAAATCCAAGAAACAGTATACACACACTTATGAATTTAATTTCAGTTTAAATGACATGGAGAATGCCCGCTTGCATTTTCCCCGACCAGACGTATCCATGTTTAAGGTAAATCATAAAATGAACTTGAATTAAGCGAGTTAGAAATGTGTAATGTATTACCTCATACCGCGAGGACGTCTTAGAAACTATCGATTCTACCTGTCAATCAAAGTGTCAGTTACAGCGTGTGACACTACCTAGCAGTCAAAACAAAGTCGGGTTTAACAAACTACCGTATGATTTCCAATAGTGACGTTTTCGACTTAGTAAACTACTGGTAATGAGTTATGGCACAGGGACTTTGTCTCGCTTATTTTTAGCATTATATAAGGAAATTAAAATGTGTTCTGGCTTACGAAAAGCATTCAAATAAGCGCCCCCCTTTCAGAAATGTCATGCCCCCGAGGGCGCTAATTAGAAACAATACCGTTTATGATATAACTTACTATAGACAGGCAATATAAACGGCTTTAACCAGCCAGACCAAATCCCAAAACTGGAGCTTCGAATTAGGAGTTAACCAACCAAAAATTCATTTAGGCATATTCAGTCACCGTTATTTTAATAACCTGTGAATAAACCTATATTTTTAATCATCACATACAATATTATATATGACCTGAACCCCTGGACAGAGTTTTGATACACGGTTTTGTAACTAAAAGCCGCCTATCAGCGGGTTAGTTTCTTTAATGTAATTTTATTTGACTTTTGTGGGTAAATTGAATTAGGTTGTATTGATATTGTAGGCGATTTAGTAAAGTTAAAAATGGTCATTAGGAACTTACAGGTTTATGCAGAAATAAATGATATGGATAAATCAATGATATCAATTATATGGTAATGCTTATACTAAATAATGCTTGTCACATACATGTTTTTGAACCTGAGTATGTTTCACTCCCAGTATGTCGAACCTGATGATTTCTGTGAAACACCTTTGAACATGTGTTTACATGTAATAAATTGTCTGGAGTAGTTCTTATGAACCCCTGGCCAGATTTCAAGGTAACTTACTATGGATGATCTTTACCAAGCCTAGCATATCATTGTCCTGTTCCAGTCAAATGATTTTTGGTGGATTAATTGCCCTTTCGCCAATGGGAGGGTCAGCAGAGACATCTGTTGCTAGTTGTTTACACAGTCTAACATTTTATCCCAAAATTTGGCTGAATTCTATGCTCTGGCTTATCAGCCACAAATCATCACCCCTGCTGCTCTGACCACCACTTGAGGAAACTGATATCCCTAATCGAAATTCTATGTACAGTATTTACAAAGGGTAATAGGTTACTGAGGTTGATTTGTACACTGATTGAGGATTGTTAATATGTAATTTATTGTATTTAATCGATCATATTGTTCTAATTCGAAATAAAAAGTAGCAACATATTCACTTGGTTAAAAGGGAAAGACAAATATGTGAAAACATGGCAAGGCATTCTGTGTTTGGTATTCTACTTTTCTCTGTTTTGCTTATGCTGAAAATTATGATGTGTGTTTAAAAGTTAAGACTGTTCTACATTTCTGTTTTGTTTATGCTGAAAATTATGATGTGTGTTTAAAATCAAAAACCATATGCATTATTTTTTAAAAGAAGCAGGTGAAGATTAGATTCCTGGTCCATTACAGACATTTCTGTCACTGTTACAAAATCAAACCTTAAAAACAAGGAAGTTATAAATGATGTCATCACCACAAACACTTTCTTATTTGCGTTTTACTATAGGGTTAAAGAACACTGGGAAAATAAAGCTTTTCAAAACACATTTTATGAAAACAAACAGTTCTGAACCAGCCACAGAAACTTGAAAATAAGGTAAAAAAGAAATCTGATTTCTTTAAGTTTTCGAAAGAGCAAACAATGTTACAAAAACACTTTTCAAACTTTCTTAAATGGAGATTATCAATAAAGAACCAGTAGAAATGGACGAGGATATTATCTTGACTTTAAGGACATTTCCTACAGTTGCTATGTACACCTTTTTCGCGTATACTTAAGAGCGACTATGTAAACAAATAACATACTTTCTCAAACGTTTATATATTTTGCACTTGTATTTCATTATAATGAACCTAGTTAACTGATTGGATAATGAAATTATTTGTTGATACACTAAAATCAAGTATAATTTCAGTATTTTGAAACAGACCATGGAGAGATTTATTGGTTTAGCCGCTATAGCTTTTTCATTCTTAAGGCCTAAATGTCTGTCTAAAATGTAAAAATTAACTAAAAAACATTAAAGGGAATGTAGCGCCACAGCCAAGCCATCTTTATAATTGAGAGTTCTGAAAAAAATGAATGAAGGTGAAAGAATTATCAAAATCGGATAATAAACAAAGAAGATATGATCATTTGAAGTTTCTGTTGAAACGGATATGGAAGCGGCCATTTTGAGAGCTATGACATCAAGGTTCTAAATGACCATATATGGAATACTTATAAATATGAAAATTTACTGATTTATAGGGAAAAATGACAGCAACTGTATGAAAAATATGTAATACTTAATGGCAATAATGCTTTATATGACCAGTAAAAAAAAATCCTTCATTTGCAGTGATTTTCTTCATTTTAAATGATATTTGTCAATATTCCATATATGGTAATATGGAACTATGACATCATAGCTCTAAAAATGGCGGCTCCCATATGCGTTTTAGAATAACCTTTAAATGGACATATCTTTTTTGTTTATCATCCGATTTTGATAATTCTTTCACCTTTTTCCAAGTTTTTCAGAACTCTCAATAACAGAGCTTGTTTGGCTATGTCGCTACATTCCCTTTAAATACTACTAACTTGATGGCTGTATACTATTTTTACACATATGGAATCCATTTAAATAAAAAGACGGTATATAGAACTTAACAGTTAAAGAAAAAGGTATGTGTTTGTTTGAAACAAATGAGTGATATCATCGGAACTGGGAGTATCACCATATTTGAATAGGTAATATCAATTATTTGAAGTCCCTATTCCGCCATCAACAGTCAAATTTTACAACATAATTACACCGTTACTAAACCTACTGATGACGAGGTATACATATAACTTACATATTTTGAGAATCCAAACTCTATAGACACAAAATAAATGGCTTTAACCAGCCGGACCAAACCCCAAAACTAGAGCATCCAGAATTAAGAGTTACCAACTCATATTTCATTTCAAGCATATTCAAATCACAGGTGTTTTAAGAAACTGTATTACAACCTATACTTTAATCGGCACCTAGTCATTAGTATATGACCTGAACACCTGGATAGAGTTTTGATAATTGGTTTTGCCGTTATTTGGGATGTTAGTTTCAGTTTAGCGATATCACCAAGTAAGTCATTATAATATCACCCATCAGAGTCATTCTTTCAAAATGAATGGGTGATTACGATATAATAGGATTATTACTAGAGTAACGTGTTCTGGAAGTTGGTATCACCTCGAGTAGGTAAATGCCAGATCAAGGATCACACGAGAGGCGGAGCCTCGAGTGTGATCCTGATCTGGCATTTACCTACGAGAGGTGATACACACTTCCAGAACACGTTACTCTAGTAATGATCCTTTTATTATATACCTCGTACACATCATTAACATAGACATACATTGCTATTACATACACATTCAATAAAGCAGATTATTTCTGGATAAAATGCAGCGGGAAAATGTATGTAGTTTTAAGGTGTTGGTGTTCATTGGTCTGATCTACTTGTTTGTTTGTATGACGTAACGTCGTCTTGACGTTCTCGCGCATAGTGGCGTAAAACTTGCTTGAATCATTGGAAAAACCGCTGTTCTATTTTTAGTAAGATAGTGATACTAATTCTATTTTTAGTAGCATAGTGATAACCCGTAGTGTGATACAAGGTGTTGTATTCCATTGTAAGAAAATGAAGGTACTATGTATATATTATTGATAGGTATATAATAAATACTAATCAGTGAAATCACTGATATCATTCATACAGATAGGTGGTAGGTTTGAAATGCTTTTTAAAACTGGTTTGTAATATATATAAATTATTCGATTATTATTGAAAATTTATTGAAATATCTACTAAAAATAATACAAATAATTTTATCCAATCAATTGTTTTTGCCCTGTGTGGTTCCGTGGGCCCCGTTTGGTTCCGGGGCAAAGAATAGGCCAATAGTCTGCAGATCCCATTGGAGGGGAAGGCATAGGGGTAGAACCCCCCCCCCCCCCCACCACCAAATTCATTTTATCATTTTATCATTTAAAGGTTCATGCTCATTAAAGGTCTTCATCATGATTCCTGAATTGTTTCAGGTGCCATCTCGCTCAAATCACTAGAGCAGTAGCAGAAAACAATAAACGTGTCTCCAGCGTAAATGGAGTGTCTACAATAGAATTTGTAGCAACTCTGCAGCTCTGCAGGTGTGAAGGTTCTACCTCATTCTCCATATTTTATCTTTATGTACATGGAGGATGAGCCTGGCATGTTCATTCCTCTTAGGCGCCATATAACTTTCATGTGTTGGTACGCCTTAAAATACCAATTCAATAAAAAAAACATATAGCATGGTCCTTGACATTCCCTTTGTTATGCGTACAGTTGCGAATCATATATAATATTTGGACTTGTAGAATGGTCTCTGACATTCCCTTTGTTATACGTACAGTTGCGAATCATATATAATAATTGGAATTGTAGCATGGTCTGACATTCCTTTTGTTATGCGTACAGTTGCGAATCATATATAATAATTGGTATTGTAGAATGGTCTCTGACATTCCCTTTGTTATACGTACAGTTGCGAATCATATATAATAACTGGAATTGTAGAATGGTCTCTGACATTCCCTTTGTTATGCGTACAATTGGGAATCATACATAATAACTGAAAGTGTAGCATGGTCTCTGCATTTCCTTCGTTATGCGTACAGTTGCGAATCATATATAATAACTGGAATTGTAGAATGGTCTCTGACATTCCCTTTGTTATGCGTACAATTGCGAATCATACTTAATAACTGAAAGTGTAGCATGGTCTCTGACATTTCCTTTGTTACACGTACAGTTGCGAATCATATATAATAATTGGAATTGTAGCATGGTCTCTGACATTCCCTTTGTATTTCCGCAGTTGAAAATCATTTAACTGAAAAAAACACCTGTCAGAATGACTGGTGCACTCTTTCTACCAGTTATCGTAAGTTAGAGTAATTTGGTAAAATAGTGAAGTAAGAAGTACGCCCATCTCGATGTTTAAATCGACCTTAACTCAATGAGTGCATTAACTCTATTACTGCTGATGTATTAATAAAAGTGAACAAACCGTAATAAAACTGTAAAGCAATACTTTGTTAATAACCTACCCATGCATGTAATCTCTGTGCAATCTTATACTCCTGCTTGTCAGATCTAGCCCCTCATTTATGATGACCCCTCCCTGTGAAAGTTGTTATTATAATTTAATGCCTTATTTACAGTAGTGTGTTAAACTGGAGAAAACTCAAAATTCTGGTATAAAATGCTGGGCCCTGTTTTATTAAAAATCTTACGATAAGTCTCAAATTTTAAAATCGTTCCCTATTATCACCTAAGCATTCAATGTAGACACTTATGTGTGCACGTAGTGCAGAAAGATCACATGTATAAGGAAATGAAATGAAATCACGTTTATTTGAAAAGTGTAATTTATAGCGAAGCATTTAAGAAATTGATTTACGATCAAAATGGTCGTAAGTTGTTTCATAAAACGGGGCCCTGGACTGTACAGTGAGTTTGTATGTTAGTATGTCAACTTTAGTCTTTATTAAATTTAAATTGTTATCTAAACATCACATTCACATTCATATGGAGAACTCAGAGACATCAGTGCCATAATCCTGAATTAAACAGAATTATGCCTTCCAACTTAGTTTCTCAATAAATAGACAAGGCCTCGAAAGTCGAGCACGTGCACCGATGGGCAGTGCTTTTTGTTTATTAAAACATTCAATCTCATGAAACATTTTCAGTATCAGAGATTAATAACATGTAAAGTGTTATTAGGTCTCTGATAATATATGTACCTATACTAAAGCAAGTTTAAATACCATTCATGGATATCCATGATTATCAAAAAAGATGGTTTGTCAATTAATTGGTTATGATAATAACAAATTTAATTTATTCAAGAACATTAAATCACATATGACTGTGGCATTCGTTTTCTCAAACCAAGTGCACATCTGTGAAGATTTGAGTTTTCTGTCCACATATCAAATGTTGTGATTAATTTTATTTTATTAAAGCTAAAGCATTTACTGCATTTGGAACAAGGATTGTTAAATGTCCCATTTTACTTGTGTTTTACATAATTTTTAGCACATTTTAGGCTATATATGATGATTTTTTTGATAGAGGTGGTTGAAAACTATTAACATGAGTTGCAGGTTTGGGAAATCTTTTAGGTATTTGAGAAACTGTCATTTTAGAGAAATCAGATGGTATGAAGTTTATATTTTTGAACTGGAGCTAACCCAATTGAAACTAGAAATGTGTATGTGGACATGAATGCCCCCACTGTAAGCTATCAACTGAACTAAACTTTAGGAAAAGTAGTTCAGACAAGATTTTGTCATTACAAAATCATTAAAGGGCCCATAATTCCACCAGAAGTCAGCAGACTGAAACAGAGAGTGGCTATGCTCAACTAGATTTCATACTCTTAATTTTTAGCAAGTATTACCAAAATCTGTTCAGAAGTTCTGGAGGATAAGTCCGAACAAGAACTTGTTCGCTCTTCTCTCTCTCTCTGTGCTCTTTTTCTCTCTGTCTGTCTGTCTGTCTGTCTGTCTGTCTGTCTGTCTGTCTGTCTCTCTCTCTCTCTCTCTCTCTCTCCCTCCCTCCCTCCCTCCCTCCCTCCCTCCCTCCCTCCCTCTCTTTCTCTCTCTCTCTCTCTCTCTCTCTCTCTCTCTGTCTCTCTCTCTCTCTCATAATCAGGATAATAACATGTAAGCAGATATTTTGTATAAATGAATTAGGTGTTTGTTAGTGTTAATTAGTAACAGTATGTGTGAAGTTATGGATTGCTTGTAAAGTAATATGTAATGACATTGATCTTGGTTTACAGATTAGTCCCCTGTGGTAATAGTTCCATTTTGATTATCCAAGGTCTGGAAGTTCTTTGAGCAATTATTTAGCTATTTAGCATTCAACCATGCTATGGATGCTATTATAACGTGCCTTTAAAATAGAACAGATGTCGTACAATGTGACATTTCTCTAGAAGAAGTATTGAAATGAAAATGTTCAATGAAACTATTTGTAGTCGCTGCAGTTTTGTATCAGCCATATCGTTTTGATATGGCTGATACAAAACGTTTCTCTCTGGAAAACAATATGAACACAGGAAAGGTGCCTCTTGAGTTGAAAGCGTAAAAATAAGATAATTTTCAAAATTTGGTTTTAAAAGAATCACACTGTAAATATCTTAATTTTTACAATAAACTTGGTTGAACATAGATCTATTATAAAGACGAAGCGTCTCTTTGGCTGAATGGTTAACGACGTTGTGTTGTAAACTTACACCTCTCACCGCTGCGGGTTCGAATCCCACTGGGAGCTCGACTTGTAAGTGGTGATGTGCCGATTGTCTCTCAAATTGTATTTTTCACAATCGATTGTTGTTTGACTCAGATAATTTCTTTCTGGTAGTCTTAACCAAATTCATCATGGCTTATATGGTTACCTTGCAATTCCTCTCGTGTAGGTATGCTAAATTATAAGTCTACACTTTAGTTAGTCTACTATAGATTAAGCAGGCTAGCATGCTACAGAGGATGGCTGAACTCCAAAGGGTACATAGAGATGCAAATGCTACTGTATATATACGTCTGTACATGAATACAACAGATCGATTTTACAATCGATAATCGATCGGTTTAGGTTTTCCGATTATCGATATTCCGGTCCGATTCCCAACACTACTTGTAAGTGAGGAACAGGAAAAGTGGGTGGTGTGCCTCCACCACCAAAACAAATTTCCTTTCAGCAAAAACAAATTCGACCGTCATATATAGCCTTACATGTGTTGAAAATGAAGTAAAACAACATACAAACAAACAAACTATGATAAAGACCGAGTTTATCACCTACCAGAATTTAGAGGTGTGTCAAATGTCTAGGCCATTGCTTGGTCAGCTGATTTTGATGATCGAAATTATGAAGAGTCAATTAATTTATTCATATGTTTCGGTGTTTATGGGATGCCGAGTTGTCCGTCCGTCCGTCCGTCCGTCCGTCCGTCCGTCGTCCGTTGTCCGTCGTTAACTTTTGTCTGGCCTTCATTTTCATCTGATCTTTACCAAACTTTACCAGATTGTTAATATCAATGAAAGCTTGGAAAGTTCGAAAACCAGCCAAATCGGACCAGTAACAGCGGAGTTATGGCCCTTGATTTAGTTAAAATGCTATATTTTACCTCGTTAAGACGATAGGGCCTTCATTTTTCATCTGATCTTTACCAAACTTTAAAAGATTGTTAATATAATGTCAATGAAAGATCGGACAATGTCGAAAATCAGCCAGATCGGACGGGTAACAGCGGAGTTATGGCCCTAGATTTGCTATATTTTGCCTCGTTAAGACGATAGGGCCTTCTTTTTTCATCCGATCTTTACCAGATTTTACCAGATTGTTAATGTCAATAAAAGCTCGGACAAGTACGAAACCCAGCCAAATCGGACCAGTAATAGCGGAGTTATCACCCTTGATTTCGTTAAATATGCTATATTTCGCCTTGTTTAGACTATAGAGCCTTCATTTTTCATCTGATCTTTACCCTACTTTACCAGATTTTTTGACTGTTTTCTTTTATTATTTTTCTTTTTCTTTATTTTTTTTTTTTTTTCTTTTTTTTTCTTTTTTTTTAATTTTATTTTTTATTTATATTATCTCCACTGGCCAAGTTCGAAAACCAGCCAGATCGGACCAGTAATGGCGGAGTTATGGCTCTTGATTTAGTTAAAAATGCTATATTTTGTCTCTTTAAGACGATATAGTCACTCGCTTCATTGATGTTATAAGAGCCATATTAGCCAGTAGAGCATCCACAGGCCCTCTTGGGCCTCTTGTTTAAGATAACTGTTTATGTAATTCATCTACATTTTCAATAGTTTTGGTAAAAATAAAACATGTAGCTTTATATCTCAAACCATTTGAATGAAACTTCAATCAGCCAATGTTCATCCAACAGGGGTTACAGCGTGCACGTCGCGATAGATGCATGCGCAATTTATCATTATACATATAGACAATAATGACAACTTGGCAGATGACCTCTGGTATGCTAACCATTTTTTGTATAATTTAGAAATATTTTAGCTGGGTGTGTGTTGGTGGGGGTTGGGGTGGGAGGGAGCAGGTGGGGGTGCGAGAGATGTAAATTTGATCAAATATATGTTTATCCTTTTCAATAAAATTTAATGATTTTGGAAATATCAGTATAATTTGCTCCAGGATCACCATTGGACTCTGGGATTATACGGGTCAAAAGTTCAAATATACAAAATACAAAGCATAAATAATACTAGTTCTGATCTGAGTATCAAAGAGTGATCAAAACAACGACATGTACAATGGATACTGGGTTAAAGGGAATTGAGCTGTGGAATTGCGATGGCGTGCCGTCAAATTCGTTCTAGTTTTTTATTTACTTTATCTAATATTTCTAAAAATTTAAAAATCAGAATATAAATCCTTATTATTACTAAAATCAGTATATCTTTTTAAAAAGTATCGCAAGTATTTTTTTTTTGCTCTTAGTAACTTGAGTGCTTATGTGTTTTGTCCGTCTATTATCTTTTGCCTTGTTAAAATGAAAAGTGGTTTCATTTTTTTATCTGATTTTAACAAACAGCCAATAAAAGTTTGGACACAGTTTGCTAGATTGGATTAGTAACACTTAGTTATTTTGAAGGTGTATACAAATGATATCTGTCCATGGCCATCTGTCCCTTTGGCTGTATTAGCTGGAGTGACCGTGGAGTGACCACTGTAGATAATTCATTCAATACATTGCCTTCAAATAATTCTGTGAGCGTTGGAATAGTACATGTTGCACAGCTGCAGTGAAGTGTATTTATTTGTTTATTTATTTAGAAGGAATTTGATTGCTGATTCAATGTATGCATATGGCATAGCTAATAACACATGCAAAGTGTAAACTGACCACAGTGGCAGTTCCATTTTTGATTAAATAGTTTGATGCTTTTTATAGATAATATTTTCGGTGTGCAATGCAGCAAAAACATTATTACAAGTTTGAAATGTTTATTTGGCTGCCTTCTGTATCCTGTCTCTGTAATGGTTTTTCATTAACTGCCCATGGTTAAATGACTGTTTCATGTTGCTTGCAATAGTAACGATATATATTTTTTTAGCAATATTTAACAATATTTGTCAATATAAATAGCGACCCAGTCAAATGGTTTACATACAGTTTACGTCGAACATGTCAAACAAACTATATCTCCCGTGTTGTAAAACGGTTTTCGGTCGCACGGAAACCAGTCATTTGTTACATCTCGAATAATTCTTGGAATTGTATGATCTGAAAGAATGAAGGTTTTGGCCGACTATGTAAAATTGAGAAACTATTGAACATGTAATACAACATACATAGCCATTGTTTTAACATTATTGATATTATGAAATTATATTTACTATTTTAAGTGGACAATTCAATCAATTTTACATTGAATGTAAACTGCAAATACTGTTGATTAAATAAAATTATGATGATTAGGACAGAAGCATTATTCATTTTTTTATGAAGCAAATCTCTACATTTCTTGTTTTTAATATGCTCATTATATACCGGTATATACAATTATACAAGAAAACAGTGATAAAAAGTATCGCAAGCCGGTCAGAACAGTTACATAAGAAAACAGTAAGGGGAATGAATATGATAAAAATAAACGAACAGTGTGTAGATGTAAGAATATTTTTATTTGTAATTGTCAACAATCAAAGCACATTTATTATGAAAGATTTGAGAACTGTAGATAAACTAGTCTCATGAGACAAAATGAACATGTGTTTAATTTTGGTATCTGTGTTGTATAATGTTATAATATGAATATGATAGACATCTGAAATAGTATGTGTAATGGAACACTAAATAGAATGTTGTTTCCTGATTAGAATGTGAGGAAAAGATTATGGTTAGAGTATGAAGAATTGATAAATAATCATAGTTATAACAAAAAGACAACTTAATGATAATATAACAGCGCGTCTGTGAAGGTAATCTCAGTTTTAGCAATCTAAATTTACATTAGAAGAAAGGGTTTAATAGATGTTTGTTATTATTGAAATCTGATTAATAGTCCATGAGAATAAACTTGCAGTGGAACACCCGTACGAAAATATGGGGCAGAATCTGGCCAGAAATTGGATGGAATTGGGCAGGAATCATCACTTTCTGGCCAGAAAGCAAAAGGAATTATTAATTCTGCCCTAAAAGATTCGGAGTACATGATGTTTTCTGGGCAGAAATAACAAAAATTACGGGCAGAATAAAATGTGAGGCAGAAAGTTCATATTTTGAGAAATTCAAGTGAACAGAAAGTTCGGACTTAGACATTTTATGTAGGAGGAAAATCAGACTTGGAAAATGTTAACAACATAGGACTTAATTTTTTTTCTCACAAAATTGAAATTACAAATTTTTAATGTCACATAAAATAAAGTCTAGAAGGCATGCAGAAGTAAATAATAAGGGAATAACTATCCATAATATACTAAATAGCTTCTGCTGCTACTATTACAACTACTACTGATGCTGCTGCTACTACTACTGCTACTGCTGCTACTACTACTACAACTTCTGCTGCTGCTACTACTATATTACTACTGCTGCTGCTATAACTACTACTACCATTACTACTACTATTATCTACTATTATGCTACTGCTGCTGTTACTACTACTACTATTAATACTACTACTACTACTGCTGCTGCTGCTACTTCTGCTGCTACTATATTACTACGGTTGCTATAACTACAACTACCACTACTACTACTATTATTACCACTACTGCTGCTACTACTGCCACTACTACTACTACTACTACTACTAGTACTTCTACTATTACTATGTGCTACTATATTACTATATATATATATATAACTATTACATATCAATGATTACTACTGTTGCTGCTATAACTACTACTACCACTACTACTACTACTACTACTATTATTATAACTACTGATACTGCTGCTGCTGCTACTACAACAACAACAACCACTAATAAAACAAATGTATAAAATAAAATAATAATAATTACGAGTTATAATAAAATAATAATTAAAGTAACATTGATAATAATAAAATAAATACTTGAACTGCTAATACACATGCCGATGAATAATAATACATTCAATTACTGGGGATTAGAAACTTGAACGAAGGTTATACAATAATTGAAATATTAAAATAATCAGACTGAAATGGATAACAGTTTTCAAATTATGGTTTTAATTACATAAGCTGATGTTTTGGTGTCTTGTGCTATTGCATTAATATAAATATTATTTTCTTCTTCAGGAAAAAGACATCATGAAGTGACACCGAGAATTCTGCATAGCTACGTGTTTTATCCATACGACCTTAACTGTGAAATTGTTTACCTTCTGATTTTGCTCATTCAGATGTGTGAATTTTTGCATAGCTTATTTTGGACTATTTTGTACATCATTTCTTTTATTTATGCACTACATACCTCCATGTTTAATTACTTGCAGTATGTTTGGATGTATTTGATTTTATCCCATATTATTGGTGTATGTCAAGTAAATATCTCAATGTTAGATTGCAATTCCAGAGTATCATGAATTTATTTAGATTATTTAACTGGTTTCTATGTCATGTAAGATTTATTAAATGAGTTGTGAATTATTTTAATTATAAAGAGCCCTTTGGTGAGTTAAATAATTCATTACACATTTCAGAAATCTAAAAGGAATGGCGACGAGTTTAAGATATTTTTTATCACATGACATTGCATTCAAATGTGTAAAAGAACAATTTATATGAATATAAAACTGCCATGACCTCTGACAAAATTTAATGCCAAAAAGTCATGTGACATCATAAACTCATGTCCTTAGCGCCAAACTGTCATGTCACAAAAAAACATTTTATTTGAAAGATTTTGCTATTTATCTGTTTAAAAAATGCAATTTTTCTGCAACTTTTAAACAATTACAAGCCGACTTGTATAACATTATTTAGTTTGATGTGTTGGTAAATAATAAGTCCACAAGAATTTGTAAATTTCAGTTAACAAAAGAAATTTAAGTTAGCAATATGAGCATAGTGTTACAGATTTAATGCATGTTATGACCAACCGATCAAAATTCTTGCAGGTTGTATTACACAAGTGTACATACAATTGTTTGTTCGTTGCATCTAAGAAAGGAAGTCATGTGATAAAATAAGTTATTCTATTTATTATGTTATTGTGCATGAACTTCCTACAACATCATTTGTCTTACAAATGGTTCTACTTTGATAGGCTCCTACTTGAATATCCTTAACCTTTTTTACTTTAGTTGTATACATTTTTCTTTCTATTTTCGTATGCAAAAAACAGTGCAAACCTCAAAATAATTGTTTTTATTAATGGACAGTTTTAATAAAAGTAGCAGCTGTGACTGTGGAGATGTCCTGCAGCATATTACATCATACACTATATGGCTAAAAGGTGTTTTAGGAGTTCTTAATTGTCATTTGACTCCTATGTGAAGCAGGGTTATAAGGTGTTAAAAAAACAACGATAGTCTTGGAAGAGATTATTGGTTGACATATGTGAGAAAAATATGTTGAAAATGGATTTGGATATACATGTATATGGATGAACAGCAAGTACAAGACAAAACGAAGATGAGTTTTAAATCCAATTTGTCACAAGTCGGTCGTTCATTCATGTAAATAATATAACTTTAGAATATTTGATATATGGAGGATCTTACATGAGTACTCATTCATTATTTAAATTGGCAAAATGATATAATGCGAGGCTAATGCCGAGCATTATATCATTTTTGCTAACAAGTTTAATAAATTCAATAATGAATGAGAACGAATGTTAGATTCTATTTATCACATAACTTACATATCGAATTGTATTGAATTTTGTCTGTCGCTTTAACATGCAAAACTGACATAACCCGTGGGAATTGGGAAAGTCATTATCTAGACTTATTTGCATACTTATATAACTAATTATATATGGCAAATATAGAATGGTGTTATTCCACTACCAAATCATGAGTTATGTGATAAATAAATATGTCAAATTGTCATTTGATTTGAAATTTACCTTGATGTTAAAGTTGAATAAATGAAGTTAAGAAGGTGCCTAACTGCACTTAAAACTTTGTCACATCAGTTAGAAATTGAGACTGTAGATTGTTGATGGATGAAATATCTAAATATACTTAACGCCATTATTTTTTTATATATTTTTTTTGTTTATTTGTAATTAAAATGTCTCAAAGATCGATTATAGCGTTATGTACATGTTAGAAATGATCCACATTTCCTACAATTCCGGTGACCGATCAAATTCAAGTATTGAAAGAAGTAAAATCGAATTATGCAAAAATCAATGCACACCAAACTTGCGTTTTTAATGGCGTTAAGTATATATCCTATCCTAAGTACCCTTCAGTGACTGGTGAATGTATTGTTTTGGAAGTGCCATCCCCCATTTAGGGGTTTAAGTCTCAGACCTAATAACTTTTATTAATATGTCTGTGTTTAAATGAAATACTCCGAACAACTTGAAGAGTATTCATTTTATCATTTTTTGTTCATGCTCATTAAAGGTCTTCATCATGACCCCTGCATTGTTCCAGGTGCCATCTCGCTCACATCATTAGAGCAGTGGCAGAAAAACAATAAACATGGCTCCAACATAAATGGAGTGTCTACAATAGAATTTGCAGCAACTCTGCAGTTCAAGGTGAGAAGGTTCTAGGCCCATTCTCCATATTTTATCTCGATGTACATGGAGGATGAGCCAGGCATGTTCATTCCTGTTAGGTACCATATAACCTTTCATGTGTTGGTGCGCCTTAAAACCCAATTCAATTCAGTTTGCAACCATGTCATTATTAGGAATAAGGCAACATTTTAGTTAGGTAGGTTTTATAAAGGAATAACTGCATAAATATTGTGTCTCTTGTATATAAATATTTTCAGTATATCAGAAGATAGTACTAGTATTTTTAGATATTCGAGTTTGTGTTCTAGTCATTACAATTTGAAAAGAATCTCACTGGGAGATTCTTTTCAAATTGTTCATTAAAGGTCTTCATCATGATTTGTAAGTAAGGAAGTGTTGATTCTTACAGATGGTGGGAGGTATACAGTACTGGTTCTACCCAGGAAAAGGTAGTGGTCTGCCTCCAACACAAAAAATCGACCGTCATATATAACCCAACATGTGTTGAAAATGACGTAAAACACCATACAAACAAACAAACAAAACAATTTGAAAACAAAGGACATACACATTTGCATGTAAAGAAATTCAATGTTAGAACATATTTAAAAAAACAATGTACATGTCCAAAGCATTTAGTTATAGATTGCTGTATTATATGATAGTCCATGCATACCTCTAATATTAAATAGTTTTGCTATGTGTTAAAGAAATATATGGCTTTAATTATTTCGATTGTATTATTTTAAAGCAACACATTCATTGACCGGTCAATGTTAAAGGAACAAAGGAACACATTCGTTGACATATGCCCCGTGTGGTTCCCGGGTGCCCCGTTTGGTCACGGGTCAAAGAATAGGCCCACTGCAGATCCCTTTGGAGGGGTAGGCAGAGAGGTAGAATTCCCCCAAATTCATGTTCATTTTATCATTTTTTGTTCATGTTCATTAAAGGTCTTCATCATGATCCTTGCATTGTTTCAGGTGCTAACATCAAAAGAGCAGTGGCAGAAAAACAATAAACGTGGCTCCAGCGTAAATGGAGTTTCTACGATAGAATTTGCAGCAACTCTGCAGTTCAGGGTAAGAAGGTTCTAGGCCCATTTTCCATATTTTATCTCGATGTACATGGAGGATGAGCCTGGCATGTTCATGCCTGTTAGGCGCCATATAACCTTTTCATGTGTTGGTGCGCCTTAAAACCCAATTCAATTCTTTGACATACCTTAGTATTGATAACCAAGATTATTTACCACTAATATGTATTGATATGGTTAAATTTATCCATATGTGTATTATATCATGCACTAGTATCCCTTTATTAGGCTTACATTAAATGAATTGAAATTAAATATTAAAAAAGTTGTCAAAGGTTTGTTAATGTTTGAAATTCTCAATTTATTTTCAAAAAGGTGTTTGCCATTTACGAAATATTTTGTTTCTTGACATTTTGCTATTTATTTAAATAAATAACAAATGACAAATATGCACCTCTCTTATTTAGCTTGATGAGAAATTTCTCTTGCGGCATTTTAGGCTTGATGAGAAATTTCTCCTGTAGGGTTTTAGCTTGAAGAGAAATTTCTCTTGTAGGATTTTAGCTTGAAGAGAAATTTTTCTTGTAGCGTTTTAGCTTGAAGAGAAATTTCTCTTGTAGCGTTTAAGCTTGAAGAGAAATTTCTCTTATAGCATTTTAGCTTGAAGAGAAATTTCTCTTGTAGGGTTTTAGCTTGAAGAGAATTTCTCTTGTAGCGTTTTAGCTTGAAGAGAAATTTCTCTTATAGCATTTTAGCTTGAAGAGAAATTTCTCTTGTAGGGTTTTAGCTTGAAGAGAAATTACTCTTGTAGCGTTTTAGCTTGAAGAGAAATTTCTCTTATAGCATTTTAGCTTGAAGAAAAATTTCTCTTGTAGGGTTTTAGCTTGAAGAGAAATTTCTCTTGTAGCGTTTTAGCTTGAAGAGAAATTTCTCTTGTAGCGTTTTAGCTTGAAGAGAAATTTCTCTTATAGCATTTTAGCTTGAAGAGAAATTTCTCTTGTAGGGTTTTAGCTTGATGAGAAATTTCTCCTGCAGGGTTTTAGCTTGAAGAGAAATTTCTCTTGTAGCGTTTTAGCTTGAAGAGAAATTTCTCTTGTAGCATTTTAGCTTGAAGAGAAATTTCTCTTGTAGCGTTTTAGGCTTGAATAGAAATCTCCTGTAAGGTTTTAGCTTGAAGAGAAATTTCTCTTGTAGGGTTTTAGCTTGAAGAGAAATTTCTCTCGTAGCGTTTTAGCTTGAAGAGAAATTTCTCTTGTAATATTTTAGCTTGAAGAGAAATTTCTCTTGTAGCGTTTTAGCTTGAAGAGAAATTTCTCTTATAGCATTTTAGCTTGAAGAAAAATTTCTCTTGTAGGGTTTTAGCTGGAAGAGAAATTTCTCTTGTAGCGTTTTAGCTTCAAGAGAAATTTCTCTTGTAGCGTTTTAGCTTGAAGAGAAATTTCTCTAATAGCATTTTAGCTTGAAGAGAAATTTCTCTTGTAGGGTTTTAGCTTGATGAGAAATTTCTCCTGTAGGGTTTTAGCTTGAAGAGAAATTTCTCTTGTAGCGTTTTAGCTTGAAGAGAAATTTCTCTTGTAGCATTTTAGCTTGAAGAGAAATTTCTCTTGTAGCGTTTTAGGCTTGAATAGAAATTCTCCTGTAAGGTTTTAGCTTGAAGAGAAATTTCTCTTGTAGGGTTTTAGCTTGAAGAGAAATTTCTCTCGTAGCGTTTTAGCTTGAAGAGAAATTTTTCTTGTAGCATTTTAGCTTGAAGAGAAATTTCTCTTGTAGCGTTTTGGGCTTGAATAGAAATTCTCCTGTAACGTTTTAGCTTGAAGAGAAATTTCTCTTGTAGCGTTTTAGCTGTAGGGTTTTAGCTTGAAGAGAAATTTCTCTTGTAGCGTTTTAGCTTGAAGAGAAATGTCTCTTGTAGGATATTAGCTTGAAGAGAAATTTCTCTTGTAGCGTTTTAGGTTGAAGAGAAATTTCTCTTGTAGCATTTTAGCTTGAAGAGAAATTTCTCTTGTAGCGTTTTAGGCTTGAAGAGAAATTTCTCTTGTAGCATTTTAGCTTGAAGAGAAATTTCTCTTGTAGCGTTTTAGGTTGAAGATAAATGTTTAGGCTTGAAGAGAAATTTCTCTTGTAGCGTTTTAGCTGGAAGAGAAATTTCTCTTGTAGCGTTTTAGCTTGAAGAGAAATTTCTCTTGTAGCGTTTTAGCTTGAAGAGAAATTTCTCTAATAGCATTTTAGCTTGAAGAGAAATTTCTCTTGTAGGGTTTTAGCTTGATGAGAAATTTCTCCTGTAGGGTTTTAGCTTGAAGAGAAATTTCTCTTGTAGCGTTTTAGCTTGAAGAGAAATTTCTCTTGTAGCATTTTAGCTTGAAGAGAAATTTCTCTTGTAGCGTTTTAGGCTTGAATAGAAATTCTCCTGTAAGGTTTTAGCTTGAAGAGAAATTTCTCTTGTAGGGTTTTAGCTTGAAGAGAAATTTCTCTCGTAGCGTTTTAGCTTGAAGAGAAATTTCTCTTGTAGCATTTTAGCTTGAAGAGAAATTTCTCTTGTAGCGTTTTGGGCTTGAATAGAAATTCTCCTGTAACGTTTTAGCTTGAAGAGAAATTTCTCTTGTAGCGTTTTAGCTGTAGGGTTTTAGCTTGAAGAGAAATTTCTCTTGTAGCGTTTTAGCTTGAATAGAAATTACTCTTGTAGGATATTAGCTTGAAGAGAAATTTCTCTTGTAGCGTTTTAGGTTGAAGAGAAATTTCTCTTGTAGCATTTTAGCTTGAAGAGAAATTTCTCTTGTAGCGTTTTAGGCTTGAAGAGAAATTTCTCTTGTAGCATTTTAGCTTGAAGAGAAATTTCTCTTGTAGCATTTTAGGTTGAAGATAAATGTTTAGGCTTGAAGAGAAATTTCTCTTGTAGCGTTTTAGCTTGAAGAGAAATTTCTCCTGTAGCATTTGAACTTAAATAGAAATTTCTCTTGTACGACATACACTGAAGCGGAAATTCTCTTAAATAAATGGCCTAGTTTCTACTTAAACTGCAATATAGGCCATTTGACAGGGTAAAGGAGACAACCCGAATTTTCTCCTTTTATTTTGGAGTGTGTTAAATACAACATATTGATTAAAAGGCAAGAAAGACTAAAAACATCCTGCTTTAACTTGATCATTAAAAATCTCAGCGGCGAATGCCACATCTATAGATCAAAATAAAATATTGGAATATATATTAAACATTACATTAAATATATCAATTGCATACGAATATAAATCAATGAAAAATTCACTCTGATCGGACATACACCTGTGAGAAAAGTACATACACATATTAATACGTGAAACACTATTGATGTATAATTATTATAAATTACATGTACAACAATACTGTATTATAAGTTCACCTTACTATTTTTAATATATATTTTTTAATTAGTTAAACGTGTTATACATTAATTTACGCACATTGAAACTGTGAATTACTTTCCTTACCTTTTAAAGTATCTTCCCTAAATCCAATAATAGGTAGATTTATATTTAGTAGTAAATGCATCTCATTGTTTACAATCAAGTTTACAAACGTTTATGCATTATTTCATACATAAAACATAAATTGTAAACACTATTTTTAAAGAAATATAGTTAATTTGCACATTAACATATAACATTCAATAATTAATATTAAAGCCGGTGCAGGATAGGGTATACACGCTATACTCATTCATATTTATTACAAGGTGAGCAATTACCAGAATGTATACCCTGCTCTTTGCACCGTTAACGGTCAAACACAACATATTTGATACTATAGATTTTAGTTTTGTTTTAGATTTCCTAAAATAAATCAGACTATATAAATCATTATAATGTGATCTTATATATATTTACTTGTTTATATACCCGTTGACCGGCATTTGTTGATTTACATATATAGTTTGTATTACTACCATATCATCCCCAATTTTTTAATATTTTTATCTTTATATATTTACATTAATTTTTAATTAATACTTAATTTCTTCATCTTTCGTCGGTTTTTGCGCACAATATGACCTATTTCTGTGTCGGCGTGCCGTAAGACATCATTCATTCATTCATTCATTCATTCATTCATTCATTCATTCATTCATTCATTCATTCATTCATTCATTCATTCATTCATTCATTCATTCATTCATTCATTCATTCATTCATTCATTCAATCATTCATTCATTCATTCATTCATATTAAAGCATACTCATCATTTTGGACTGTACACGAGTTACTAATAATACAATTAAGATGACCGGTTTGGTTTTAGCTGTAAGTTAAGAGTTCTAAATTATGTTTAGTTTTACACATATTATATTTCTTAATCATCAAAATTAAAGCACCACTATACATTGATACTAAGTCATTTATTAAGACGTAAGCACTATACAATGTTAATCAACAATGAGGCGGTGATACATACAAAACAATTTAAAATACATAATACTTATTTCGACAGAGTTTAACATACATCTCAGTAATAGTTATAAATATTTTAATCACTCTTTGATTTATACGCACGGACGGATGAACCGACCGAGACAACCGTATATACATACAGACAGTTAGACAAGTGGAAATATAAACAGACGGACAGACGAACCGACTGGCTCCCTCAGATACGCATACAGACAGTATTGCAGATAGTATGACACACACACACACACACACACACACACACACACTCTCTCTCTCTCTCTCTCTCTCTCTCTCTCTCTCTCTCTCTCTCTCTCTCTCTCTCTCTCTCGTTCGCTCGCTCGTTCGCTGCTGTGCTAGAAGGTTAAATATCGTCTTTGTATTTTCAGACCGCGGAATTGCCATTTTCTATTGAGATACACCGAGATGCTTACGCTGTTAGCTCTGACAACCGAAGAGTAACATTTAATCGAAATTATACTTTTTTTTTAAAAGTATACAGTGATGTACATTTTTGCCTGTGACAGATTGATTATTATCTTATTATGATAACATTGAACACACTACTAACATACGAAACTATTATAAAACAGTGTGTATAAGTAAGATCGCTATTAATCCAGAAACATCAAAATAATTTAGATATATGACATTCACTTTTTTTTTCTTTTTTTTTTTTCGCAAATTGAATACAAAAGTGAAACATACTTTTATCAATGCAATAAACGAAAGACCGGCATTGTATTCGTTTTCTTTATCTATATAAGAGACAAATTATAACTCGAGGACACGGCTATGTTTTTGTTTTATTAATCATACATATTAATGTATAATGTTGTTCGTCTTGTTCAGTTGTACATGTAATGTTAGATAGATGTATATGAACTTCAAACAAACAGCAAGAATGCCATAAAATCTGTATTAAGCTAAACATAAATATTATATATGATTCATGTGCATTTTGATTGACACATTATAATCCAGATCACTTAAAACAGCTGGTCGGATTCTTTTTTCAAAATAGTTGCGGGGCGAAAAAAACAAAACAAGTCTGCGGTGTGTCTCTTTAAGACATTCACATATCGTGAACATATAGGATATGTGTGTATTTGAATATTTCAATAAAACAGCATTGGAAGTATTCCCTTTGAAATAGTTTGACACACCGACGGTCACTATTACTATTTCCAAATCCAAATATGTATCTGTCTGTTTTGGTTTATTTTATTATGAACGACTTTTTTTACTTATGAATAATACTAAGGTTACGTATACACATTATATCTGTGAAAAATAGATATTTATAATGCGAAAGCGAGCTTTTAAAATCTTTTATGGAGATAACTCGACTTCAAAAAAAAACAATATCCATTAGCGCCGAGTCGCCGAAAGTTTTCGTGTCGAGTCTTTTTATCGCAAACATTTTCATAATCAATAATCAAACAATAATTAAACAAAACGGACCATAGGACTAACCAGCTTTCACGTTGTCCCTAGTTTTTTAGCAGTGTACTGCTTTCGATTTTAACAGTTATTTATTTGATGTGAACAAGAATAATATTTGATATAATAATATAGATATATAGAGCCGTTGTAAGGAAGCATAATTATAAATTGTCTTAATTACCGATATTTGTAAATAAAACAATAAGGAATATAAATGTTGATTTCACAGACGAGCAATGACCGTTAGCTAAAAAAGTAATATCATATATGGCCGGTATACGGTATACAGCATACTGTGCATTCTATAAATAACAAGAAAAGTATAACGCATGCGTTATATGTGGACGATTTTTAATAATGGGTTAGTTTGTGGAATTTGTTCAAGTCACATACCTGTAGTCGTTGATATGGAGATGACAGCAAGGTAAAGTGAATAATTAAAATATACTGTATGAATACAGATTCATTTTTGTTTGGTCTTAGGTATGCATTATTATACATGTTAAAGGGAACACATTCAAGTATTTTCAATTAAACGATTTACACCTGAGCTATTACAAAGGAAATTTCAGTGACCATGCTGCATGCAACAATATGATATAAAAGTCATATTTACTTACATTTATAAGTGATTATCATATGGGCCCTAATTATATTCATGTTTTAGTCGTATTCAAGCTCAAAACCGCTTCGGACTTGCCGTTCGTAACTTTGCATTTTAAATGAATTACAAGTGATCTTATAAAAACTATTTAATTTCTTCACTTTTTTACTTCATTGTAACACTCAAATGTAAATGGGTGCCGAAACGTCTAGGGTAGAAATTAAAATAGATGCCAAAATGATTTGATGCCTAAACGTCTAGGTGCCGATTCGTCTAGGTGTCGAAATGGTATATTTTCTGGCTTCTGCAAAGTCATTGAGTACCTTCATTGTGGCTTTCTAGGCTATTGTATTTTTGTATTATATTTACACGAGCATATTTGTGTTTTACTTATATTGCCTATTGATGCTGCCTTGTTGGTTAGAGATTAGATCATGGCGGGGATTTCTTTATCTACACTGTCCTGTTTAATGGGATGACAGTAGGGTAAGTGTGAGGTTTGGTGCACCCTAGAACCGGTTTAAACCCCCAGTGGCCTACTTTGCCACTGACCGTTCCAAGGCGGTAGCCCTATTGTCAACCCTTTTTGTGTTTGTGATGTCGTTTGTATTTATTATTGCTTTTGCCTTCTTGTTTGTCTGTTTGCGTGTTTTGTGGTTGACTGTCCTCCTTGAATGCTACTTTCCCTGTCCGATCTTTTTATATTTCTTTTTGTGTCGAAACGTCATGAATCGATCTTGATAACACAGACGCAAAAACTTGAGAATTGTCAACATTTATTAATAAGCATTTTCCATGTACTGATCATTGGAACCCTGCTTTACTTAGTCTAATATATTATATACACAATAGTTTTCGTCTAGAAAAATAATGTTGTTTTTGTTCTTAGTATATATGTTCAATCCACGTGGCGTCTGGCATGCTTATCATTACATATGCCGTGGGTTTGCCAGACGCGCGCGTTTTATCTATTGGCCAACCGTAAATGGTGGCAGAGATACAGATACGCCCTTCTATGTCTAATAGCCAATCAAAATAATGGAAATATATAGTTGATGGTCAAAGGCTATATTTAAGATATTCAATTAAATATCAGTTAATTATGCCTGATGATTTCAACAAATGTTTTGTTTTAGATATTGTCATTGTATTTATATTTAAAAAAACGCTATCTGTAGTGTCAAACTTAATTCTAATTTATATTAAAAATATGGATTTATTTTAGTCGATTAATTTTATAGATAGATAAGCAGTCTGTTGAATTCACTAGACGTGATTCTATACAATTTAATTGCGTTCATGAATACAGACCAATTAATGGAGAAAATAAACGCTGCTTTTAACAATTTTAAATAAAACAATAATAATAGAATAAGAAAAGTTGATAATTTCATTGCATATTTTATAGTAAATGTATTAATTAGCAAACTTAGAGCATATATGACCATACTTATTAACATTACTTTTACAAAAGGGGTAAAAAAGAAAAGAAAATGAAGCTCCTGCTTTTTAAGCAGTGTGTTTTAGTTCAAATAAGATGCACGGAGGATCACAGAACCGAAAAGAACATTTTTTTATTCAGACGTAAACTATACAGTTTCTCGAATACAACATGTTTACAGAATATAAAATCACAATATTTCCAACAATCTTTAACTGCGTTGTAATGACGAAATCTTATATTTGATAAGTGTTAAAACATATTGGGGTTTATAATGCATACTTAATTACTATAACCTGCATTAAAATATTATCGGTAATGAATACAAAATACAATCTCCACGGATTTTTTTCCCACTTTAAATGTAACTTTTGTTCATGCAGTATAAAGAGACAGATGACAGTCTTAACGTTAGTATCAATCATTAAAATTACCGTCTCGATTTATTTATCCAATATCATGCTTTCCTATAAACCTGCCTGCATAAAATAAAATAACATTTTGAGTTTTCTTTTTTTCTTATTATATCATATGTTTAAAAATAGTATGGGTGCAATATACTCACCATTTAGTAATATGCCAAACAACTTTATACCATTATTATAATTAATATTAATGATTGAACAAATACAGGTTATGTGAAAAACTAAAAGGACTCCATGAGTTAAAAAAAATTAAGATTACCGTGTGTCCTTTTAAAGTAAATAACAACTTTCTGATAGAAACTGGACACTGGTCAAATAATCGAGTACCTTTCCAAGACCAAAAAAGTGTTCTCATTGTCACCTTAACGACCTGGCAGACGAATACCATTACTTACTGGTTTGTCCCTCTTTCCACATCAAAAGAAAACAGTTGTTAGACGAATACTACTACAAACATCCTAACAAACTGAAATTCAAACAACTCTCTGTGTCAGAATCAATAAAAACAATTCGAAATTTTAGCATTTTCGCAAAAACTTTCCTAAAGCAAATAAAATAACTAGATTCGCTTATTATACTATATATATTATGCATATCCAACATTATCCACTATTATCCATTGCGCTGATACCGCCACTCCATTTGTATGGTTTTGTAGTCCCCTTTAAAGGGAATGTAGCAACACAGCTATTTTGAAATACTTGAATAAGGGTGAAAGAATTATCAAAATCGGATAATAAACAAAGAAGATATGATCATTTGAAGTTTCTGTTGAAAATGATATGGAAGCGGCCATCTTGAGAGCTATGACATCACGGTTCTAAATGACCATATATGGAATATGTATAAATATGAACATTTACTGATTTATACGGGAAAAATGACAGCAACTGAATGAAAAATATGTAATATTTAATAGCATTAATGATTTATATCACCAATGAAAAAAAATCATTCATTTGCAGCGATTTTCTCCGTTTTAAATGATATTTATCAATATTTCATATATGGTCCTGTGGAACTATAACGTCATAGTTCTAAAAATGGCGGCTCCCATATTAGTTTTAGAACAACCTTTAAATGGTCATATCTTTTTTGTTTATCATCCGATTCTGATAATTCTTTCACCTTTTTCCAAGTTTTTCAGAACCCTCAATAATAGAGTTGGTTGGCTGCGTCGCTACATTCCCATTAACACAATCCAAGACGTACATATGACCCAAAACAAATTTATGAATGACACGTCGAACCTAATATATACCAAGACACAGATTGCACGTGCAAATGCAGCCAAAATTAATACTATCGGTACATACAGTCAATGGCAGCACGCCCCTACAAGCATTTCAACCATGCACGTTTTTCTTGTGGTCACCCTAGACTCCAAAATAATAAACAGTATGCCTTTCAACGGTGAAAGGTCCGGTCTTTTTACTACAAACCAAAGATTCTCACGAACGTATGCTTGCCTGTTTTCGTTTTCGCATTGGAAAGGCCTTTCAGTAGGGAACTCTTTACGTATTCTCTCCCTCGTAGTACTTAATATTTATTTATTTTTTATTTATTTATTTACTTTTGCATTTCACCCCAACCCCCACCCGCTCCACTTAAACTAGCTACATTCTGTAAATATATATATATATATATATATATATATATATATTTAAAAAAATAATTAAACAAAGAAACTGATACAGGAACAAACAACTCATACCCTCTGTCACATTTCTTGGTTTTTCTCTCTGCAGTGAGGCAGTAAGCCTAAATATAATAAGATGAACATATACGGCCCCAGTCAGGGTATATTGCAATTTAAATAGACTATTCTACTCATTTATTTCTGCACCGAAATGTTTTAAAAATGTGCACAACTTTTAAAACCGATTCATTGAATAAAATGCATAATAAACGCCACAAAGAAATAATACTGAATTGCAACTTTTCTCGTATTCTACATCTAATTATGTAATCCTAGCTTGACTTCTCCCTCTCCTGCTACTTCTTCTACCTACATCTCACGTACCCCTACCCCGTTATATAACATCATATTTTGTATACTATGCCTCATAAGGTTATTTCATGTATTTCATATATGTTGTAACCTAAGTGAAACAATAAAGATTAAGATTAAGATTAATATTGAGTATCAATGACAAATTGCGTCAGTCGAGGTTCACGGATCTTAATCTTGAATAAATACTTCAAGATTGCCTTGCGTCCCTTTTTATAATTTGTTCAAATAAGAATATGTTACCTCTTGGATTGTATATCATTATAAACTAGTAAATTAATCACTTAAGTTATTTAATGGTGAACATATAATTGAATAACAATGTACATATACCGCAATTAATAAAACATTTGTATATCAAATTAATTTAAGACACAACGTATTCTAACAACTGATGTTTACATTCTGTAGGTTTAACTCATTTCTTAACTGAAACAATTTCAGTACTTTAATTCTACCGACGAAAGTTAACACTGACTGCATATACACTATCTTTATTTCTGTCTTGTCATAGTACAAACAATGCATATTTACAATACAAATTACCCACAAATTTAGTACGTCATATTCAACATAGATTTGTAAAAGACACTACAAGTGTTAAATCTAGTGAGAAACACGATTTAACACAAATGAACAGAGTATTTGACATATTCTCTCTCTCTCTCTCTCTCTCTCTCTCTCTCTCTCTCTCTCTCTCTCTCTCTCGCTCTCGCTCGCTCGTTCTCTCTCTCTCTCTCTCTCTCTCGTTCTCTCTCTCTCTCTCTCTCTCTCTCTCTCTCTCTTCTCTCTCTCTCTCTCTCTCTCTCTCTCTCTCTCTCTCTCTCTCTCTCTCGCTTGCTCGCTCACCCACTTCTTCCGTATGATATGGTTTTTTATATTGCCGCTGATTATATTTGAGCTTGTTTCTTTATTGTGTTGTCATATGCTTTCTCTCCCTCTCTCCCTCTCTTTTCTCTCTCTCTCTCTCTCTCTCTCTCTCTCTCTCTCTCTCTCTCTCTCTCTCTCTCTCTCTCTCTCTCTCTCACTCGTTCACTCTCTCTCTCTCCCATGCTTGCCTACCAGCTCCCGGTTTGTTTATTTCCTTATTTTTTTATTTATTACTAGGTCTATAATCGTCTGAATTAGTAAATAAATCCGTTCTTTCCTCCTAAACCCTACCCCTCTAGCTGCCTTCATTTATTTTAATTTTATTATTATTATTATTATTATATTATTATTATTATTATTATTATTATTCAATTCTCACCACGAGTCGTGCGCGTGTCTCCTTCTTTCTCATACATCATGTATTTTGATTTGATAAATACTGGACTGTTGTTGTTGATGTTGTTGTTGTTGCTGTTGTTGGTGTTGTTGTTGTTGTATTCAGACACATAAACAAATTGTACCGCCATTGTAAATCGAGACTTTTAAATGTTATGAAAGGCCATTTAAAAGTGTAATAAAATGTTTATATAATCCACTGTTTCGTAACCAATAATAGGAAAAGGGCATATGTTAAAAATATCTTAAAACATAAAGTATTATCTCAAATCATATTTGAAATAACTGATTTACAACAGTTGTTCACTTTTCAATATAAAATAAGGCTTATACACTCACATAAAATAATACTTATCATATTACTTACCTATAAAAAAAACTATACGGGTACCTGTATAAAAAAAAGAAGTATCACATTTTCAATGGCAGTTAATGTTCTAGAATGTGTGTCTATCATAGAAGCTTTATCATATAATATTGCACGAATATCACCATACAAGGAACATTTAATTCTCTCTTGCAATTCATTCTCAATCGAATGATTATAAAACGAACAGAATCTTTCATTGAAACTGGTAGATACGCTCGTATCTACCAGTTTCAATGCGAATTCGAGCCGTTCCACAGCGGAATTTGGCAAATAACGCTGTGTGGGATTTTTGGTAAAATAATATTACAATATCGCTCTGTAATAAATGTGTTTTTAAAAAAATCTGTAAGTTCTACTTTGTTTATACCTGTTTCACTAACTGAACTTTCAGAATTAAAACAGTCCTTCCATTCATTAACATGAACGTTCAAACCGGCCGCATTCACTTTATCTAACATATTCTTTTTATTAATATTTTAATTCAAAGTATTCAGTTTTTGACATCCTTATCTATCATAAATCCGTATCATTCTATAACACCAATTTTTACAGTTAGTAACACCTTTATCAAAGATGCAAATACGTCTATTAACTTTACTGTATGGCAACTTATTAAAGGGAATATAGCGACACAGGCAAACGAGCTCTGTTAATAAGAGTTGACAAAAGGTGAACAAATAACCCAACTCGGATGATAAACAAATAAGATATGACAATGTGAAGGTTGTTCGATAACAGGCCAGGGAGCCTTGATAAATATCATTGAAAGCAAAGAAAATCACTGCAAATTAATGCAAATTCATTTACTGGTCATATAAAGCATTATTTTCATTAAGTATAAATATTTTTCATTCAGTTGTTATTTTTTCTATATAAATCAGTAAATTTCCATATTTATAACTATTCCATATATGGTCATTTAGAACTATGATGTCATAGCTCTCAAAATGGCGGCTGCCATATCTGTTTCAATAGAAGCTTCAAATGATCATAACTTCTGCATGTCTTTATCATCCGATTTTGATAATTCTTTCACCCGTATTCAAGTTCTTCAAAACTGTCAATATTAAAGATGGTTTGGCTGTGTCGCGACATACCCTTTAAGCGGTAAACAAAGGCCGGATATACATTTGATTTGCCTACAAATCCTTGGTTCCCATCCACAATTTCCAGCAACTGCTTCGTTTGGACTGCAACCAGGGAAATACGAATTCTTATGTTTGTCAAATTAATAGCGTTTCTTAGACACACAATAACATCTTGAAGATAACCACGTGACAAGATGGCGGATAGGTCATAATTTTTATCCGGAGTGATATACAATTTGTAAAAACATGCCTTAATTTCTCGTCCAAGAAGGTTATGGTTGTAAGTAAGTGACACAAGGATTTACAAGGATTTACAAGGATTTGACGGTAAAAGTTATGCTCAATTCGAACAGGGAATGAACATTTGCCAAACTTTTCTTTGAACATCGCCATTGTTTACATTGAGATAGTGCAGTTTTACATTAGATCTGTGGACAATATACCCACGGGCGACTTACGCTAAAATATTTTAAAAGTATAGTGCTCAAAAAAGATAAGCGTATATTATGAGCGCTACAACACACACGTCGACGCCAGTTAACACCAATACAAAGAAAAGAGAGCTATCCTCGTCCTAGACATATCTGAGCTTAAGAAAAACAAGTGCGATTCGTTGTCTGATATCTCTAATCTTTCCGACATGGATGCTGACACAGCTTCCTCTAAGGCTGCTGGCTCAATTGTGTTGAGTCAAGCTGACATCGACCAAATAGGAAATGTCATTAAAGGAACTTTCGAATCTAAACTAGCGGATCTGGTTAAAGACATAGTTAACGGTGTCCTTCAAGGATTTATAGACGAAATGAAGTCCCTTAGGACTGAAAACACAAATCTCGAAGCTAGAGTAGCGGAACTTGAGACAGCAGCCGACGCCAGCGAGCAGTATAATCGTAGGAACTGCTTGAGGATTTCTGGTATTACCGAAAATCCAGGTGAGAGTACCGACGAAATCGTTTTGGAGATGGCCAAAGCCCATGATGCCAATATACAGCTTGAAGATATTGACAGAAGCCACAGAGTTGGTAAATCGTCAAGCAAACCTCGGGCTATCCTAGTCAAATTCGTTGCATATAGATCCCGTCAGAAGTTGTATCGATCGCGTAAGCAAGCTAAGAATCGCGGATATTCGGGTGTCTTTGTGAACGAAGATCTTACGAGATACCGTAACTCCTTGCTGTTCAAAGAGCGCAATCTCGTCAAAGCTTACCGTCTTTAGGGAGCCTGGTCTTCGGATGGCACTGTGCTAATTAAAAACAAAAACAATGAGATCCACAGAGTTACCAACGAAGCAGTATTGAAGCCCTACTTACTATCGTTTATCTTAGTAAATCACTGAACTCAACGGACACTACAGCATAAACTTTTTTCAGCAGTATAGTTACTATTTTATTTAATAACGGTGAATTACCTCGTAAAACATGTTTTGGTGAGACCGCACGGGGTGATGCACGTGCAAAGTTGGGATATCAATATATGTTAATACACAATACAACACTACTGTTTATATAAATCACAATGGTCGGCGTGAGTCACTTAGTTTGAACTCATTTGTCCTACATTTGCGGCGACTCCTCACTTCTACAGCTTAACTCCCTTTAAAAATGATCGTATTCATATACTTAGTAGAGTCCATGTTTAGCTTAATAACAGATCAAATGCAAATGAGAAATGTTTCTAAAATGGATGGTGATCCATCAGTGAGATGAAATATACAGCGTCGCTTTAATACTATTTTATGCATAAACAGTATATGCTTTATATACTTTTACCAAGAGTTGTTGGTACAATTTATAGTGATTGCGCAGTGACATATGAATATTGCGTCACTTTATTGTTTTCCGTGCAAATTTAGTGCATTGTAGTATCTAAATTTCACAAAGAGATGTTATAATTTAAGAGTTCCATGTGTATCGTCGGTATTATATTAGTTTCATGCAACTTAAATGTATATAAAAAAAAATCACGAGGAAATGTTAACATTTAGGGTGATTTCATTTGACATATATGTGTATATAGTAACTACTCAACTGTCAACTACTGTGTTACTAATTACTGTATAAGAGTATTCATAACGCATACGCGTTAGCTTTACGTCTTCATAAGAGCTAAGAGCAGTGTTACATGCATGTCGGCTTTAAGATCATTTTTGCTTGTTCAAACTTAGTAATTTTACTTTTTTTTGTTTTGTATGCTGCTTACCCAACACATAATCCTTGTACATGTGTGTATATGCATATACTTCATTACCTACTTCCTTCTCACACATATCCTTATCATGTTATTTAGTCTTTCTTTTTTTTCATTGTTTTTTGTTTCCTTCCGTTAGGGATGACACATGGGGATGGGGTACAGTATCCGCGATATGCGCATGGAAACAACACATGTTGCTATACCGGAAACTAAAATGCGTTCATGTTGGTTACTCTGCTATTTCTGTTATTACTATTAAGGATATCATGAAGACGATTAGCAATGGCATAGTGGCCAACATGAAATCGTTTCAAATGAGATGTTACCTTCCAATACTGCTTACAACATTGGTCCTGATATCGATCAACAAAGAAGACGTCAGTCTCTTTGCCGTACTCTACCGTATCAAACAACAAACGTGATATCATACGAATTCAAACACTATCAGTTTATGATAAGACGATATCCGTTAAGCCAGAAGCAAGTGGATAATATAAAATTTTCAATTCGCTTAGTTATCAATTTATATTGTACAGTCACTGCAACATGGTTTACGATACTACTGATACTTGCGGGAGACGTACAACCAAACCCTGGTCCATCTACCCTAACAAACTCTAGTTTGACGTCAAAATCTTCCTTCTCAAACGATTCACTAGGCCTTACAAGACATTTGTCTTTTGTCCACTATAATGTTCAGAGCATTTTTCATAAACTCGATAGTTTACGGACAGAGCTAAGTGAATTTGACATACTAGCCTTTTCTGAAACTTAGCTCAACCAAGCTACACTTGATACTGACCTTACGTTTGATACCTTCTCAGCTCCTGAGAGAAAAGATCGCCCTCTAGATAGTCATGGTGGCGTTATGCTCTATATAAAAAAGTCTATACATTATAAACGTAGGCATGATCTTGAACCGATGGGAATTGAATGTATATGGGTTGAAATCTTCATGAAACAGAAACACATTCTCTTCGGGTTGTTTTACAGACCACCAAATCCAGACAGCATTCATAATTCCACTATTGAAAATTCAATACACCTCAGTCGATACAAAACATTAACGACATATTTATTACCGGTGATTTTAATTTTAATCTTAACAATGCTAATTCCTGTCGGCAAATAACGTCAATGTGTGAACGGTTCTGATTACACCAATGCATAAATGAACCAACTCACTTCACAGAAAATTCATCTTCAACAATCGACATTAGTTTGGTTAATAATAAAGACAATGTATTGCTAAGCGGTGTAGGGGTCCCCTTTTTACAACAAGATGTTCGTTATTACTGTCCAATATTTGGTATTCTTAACTTTAAAAAGAACCATATTAAATCGTTTACACGGCATATCTGGTATTACGATAAAGGAGATTATGATACGTTAAGGCAGATGGCCCTAAATACCGACTGGACTATGCAATACGACAATGATATTAATGTCCACACAAACAATATAACGGAACATATAATACACATATCAAAACAATGCATTCCAAATAAATTAGTTCGAATCAAGCCGAACGATCTTCCATGGATTACTACCCCTATTAAATGCTTGATTAGAAAACGCAAGCGAGCCTATCGAAAAGCTAAACGAAACAATACACCGGCCCAGTGGGCGAAATTTAGAAAACTTAGAAACGAAGCAAATGACCTTTTTCGGAAAAAACAAAGTTGTCCATCTTCAACAATTGTCTGAAAAACTTAAAACTGAAAATCGATCTTTTGTGATATTAGCAGAGCCTTTGATCGTGTTTGGCACGAGGGACTTCTTGCAAAATTAAAGGCTGTTGGTATCACAAGAATTCCCTTAACATGGTTCAAAAGCTATCTTACTGATAGAAAACAACGCGTTGTCCTACCAGGTGTCCAATCTGATTGGAATAACATTAAAACCGGTGTTCCCCAAGGCTCCATTTTGGACCACTGTTATTCCTTCTATACATTAATGATATTGTTATAGACATCAATTCAAATATTCGTCTTTTTGCAGACGATACCGGTTTGTTTATTGTTGCAGATAAACCGATATGTGCTGCGAATACACTGAATTCCGATCTCTTGAAAATATCAAATTGGGCAGATAGATGGCTTGTCAAATTTAATCCATCCAAAACTAAATCTCTTCTTATTTCACGTAAAGTCAATTTTGTCAACCACCCACCAGTTTTTATGAATGACCAAATAAAAATTGAAGTCGATGATCATGAACACCTCGGCGTCTTTTTGTCAAATGATTTATCCTGGCACAAGCACATCGAATATATCAAATCAAAGGCATGGCAGAGGATCAACATTATGCGGAAACTTAAGTACAATCTAGATAGAGTGTCCTTAGAAACTATGTATACGTCCTTCATATGACCTATTTTAGAATACGGAGATATACTATTTGATAACTGCATACAATATGAAAAATATGAGTTAGACAAAATACAAAATGAGGCTGCTCGGATAGTAACTGGAGCAACGAAACTTGTCTCTGTTGGCAACCTATACAAAGAAACTGGGTGGGAAACTCTCGGAAATAGGCGCCGTAAGCATAAACTCGTTATGTTTTATAAAATGACAAACCACTTAACTCCCAATTTTCTCTCTGAGCTTGTACCTCCTTCTGTTGGTAATATATCAAGGTATAACTTACGGAACTCTACAAACATACAAACTGTCAATGCCCATGCCAACTACCACTATGATTCTTTTCACCCCTCTGTTATTCGCGAATGGAATAACTTAACCGAAGAATCACGGCACGCCGAAACAGTTATTTCCTTCAAAAACTCACTTAAACGTAATCAAAACAGAATTCCCAAACACTATCTCTTCGGAGAAAGAAACATATAGATATTGCATACTAGACTGCGTCTAAATTGCAGTTCCCTTAACAATGATCTGTTTTCCAAAAACATGGTAGACTCGCTTATTTGTACATGCGGATGTGTTGAAAACGGTGACCACTTCTTCTTTAAGTGCAATAAATATACTGATATTAAAAATGTATTGGTAAATTCATTACCCGTCTACCAAATATTACACTGAAATATTCGGTGCGGTACACAATTATATTAAAAACTCAAAACGTTTTAACTAGTAGATCGATTATTTTCTTTTGTTGAATTCCCAAATCAACTACACTCCCATTCCCTGTGTCGCCCCAAATCCCCTATTATTTTTTTTTGTTAAAAATGATTTACAATGGAGATTTATAAATAAATATTAAGAACAATTAAATGTATTTGCAGAATCTATTCATTTAATTCTTTGTCTGTTTGAATTTCGTATTTTTCAAGTTGCTTTCTATTTTTTCTTTTTCTTACGTTTTATTATTTCAATTATATCTAAGCATTATTCTAGAATAATATATATATATACCAAGAACTTACAAACATTTTTTTTACACTAAGTAATTTAAGTGCTCATACTTCCATAATGTATATTGTGAAAATATCTAATTATTGCTGTTTACTATGCCATCAATTGTGTACAATTAATATCATACCTAGGAGAAGAACATCAAGTTTCAAGTTTCAAGTTTCAAGTTTCCAAAGGTCCATTATCATACTGTTTTATTCAGCAATCGGCAAATTTTGCCTTTGGCCATTTACAAAGTTTTACAAAGAAATATGGCAAAGACAACACATATTGTAATAAACATATATAACATAATTACACAATTAACAATACATTACATGTATATTTATCTTGCGAAACAATCATATTTTCAAGGGTATTTTTTCTTATTACAAGAGCTTCTTGGATACATTTTGAAATTTTTAACAACATTTTTTCCATTTTTAGACGACATGATATATGTAAATTTATTGAGTGTAGGCCAAGCTATGCGGCCTAAGTATTTAGTACGAATATCATTGTATTTAGTACAACACAGCAAGAAATGATATTCTGACTCAATAACATTCTGATTACAAAGTTTACATAATCTATTAGCACGATCAATACCATTATATCGCCCGGTCTCAATTTCAGGAGAATGTGAACTTAATCTTAAACACGTAAAATGTTTTCGTAGAGAATCACTTTTAAGTTTGTCAATATAATCTTCATAGCAAAATGTGTTTTTAAATTTTACATAATAATCAAGTTTAGGCGAATTATATATACTCATCCTCCATTCTTGAACAAACTGGTCTCGCAATCGCCTTTTAAGTAAAGGTAAATAATAGGTATTGATCCTAAAATCCTTTGCTAAATTCGAAAAACCAAGATTGTCAATAATAGTTCTAATTCGAATAGCCCAACAGCTTCCGTTTATGCTATTACATTGTTCAATATATATACTGTATACAAGTGAATTAACATCACTCATTTATTTTAACCAACATTTTAACGATCTTTCTTTACTTATAACAGTTAATGGAAATCACCCTAATTCACCATAGACAGCATAATTGGATGTCTGTTGACATACTCCCATAACATGCTTGCAAACTTTGATATGCAGTTTATCCACTTCTTCATAAGTATACACGCCCCACACTTCAGCTCCATACAATATAATTGGTACAACCATTGAATCGAATAAGGACCATTTGGTTTTTACATCTAACGGTATTCTATCGAATACAGATTGCAAATTATGATATGCCCTTAGGGCTTGATCGGATAAAGTTTTAACAGGGTTTGACAGGTTACCGGTATGAGTAAATGTAATGCCTAAATACGTAAAACTATCTACGATTCCTACTTTTTCGCCATTTATTAAAAACTCCACATTATGATTTTTTTTCCTTTTTTCGAAAATACATACTTAAGTTTTATTTTTATTTATTTTTAAACACCACTTATGTGAGTATTGGTAAATACTATCTATCTGAGACTGTAGGCTATTTGGGTCCGTTGTAAATAACACAATATCATCGGCAAAAAGGATCAGATACCTTGTCAGCATATTTAGGTCATTATCAGTCAATGTATCAAAATTAATATTAGCGACAATATCATTAATAAACAAAATGAACAAAATGGGTGACAGTGGCTCTCCTTGCTTCAAGCCCAACGTGACGTCGAAGAACTCTGACATATCCATATTCGATGAAAGTTTAACACATGATTACACATTGTTATATATAGCCTGTATCATACGTACCATTTTGCAGCTAATACCAGATTAAAGTAATTTCACCCACAGAGCATCTCTTATAACAGTATCAAATGCTTTTTCATAAACAAAAAATACACACCATAATTTAGAATTAGCCGATAATACCTTTTGTATAACAGAATGCAAGATAAATACTGCGTCAGTGGTAGAGCGCTTGTCACGAAAACCAAATTGTACGTCATTAAAAACATGCTCGGTTTCACACCACTTATTTATTCGGTTTCTTAACGTTAGAGAAAATATCTTAGCAATAACATTTACTAATGTTATTCCTCGATAGTTAGAAGGATTACCAATATCAACTTTTTTATGAATAGGGACAATTACACATTTACACCAAGCCTCGGGATAAATTCCAGAGTCATAGATAATATTAAACATTGTACACAAATAAGGACTTATAAAATCGTTCGCTTCAATCAAGAAATCAGCTACATTGTTATAATAATCGGCGCTTTTATTTCTATTCAATGAAGAAATCGTTTTGCGTATTTCTTCGATACTGAACTGAGCATCAAGCATTTCAATGCGTACCGTCTCATCTGGGGTCCGGCAATGATCCTCTACGTTTAAGTGATCATGAGGTGTATTAGAAATTGACGTAAAATGGTTAACAAAATCGCTCATACTTATATCGTTTTGATTCTTGTTTATCTTGTTAGTGAACTTTTTAATGTATTTCCAGAATTTTCTTGGTGATTTTTTACTTAAATTCGATAAGTTACATTTCTCTTTCATATCAAAAACACGTTTAGTATTACGTTTTGTATATGCAAATTTACTCCGACTTGATAGAAATAACCTTTTATTTTCCTCGGAGACATGCTCTGCAAGATCTCGTTTACATTTAAGAAATTCCGATTTAGCTTTACGGCAATTTGCGTCGAACCACGGCGTTTTCGTTTTTTTAGTATGTGGTTTTGGTGAGTATGATTTACCAAAACATTGAAAAGATATATTATACACTATGTCGGAAAGAGAATCGATACATCTATTTATATCGCATTCACCGGATGTAAGTTTCGCCGATATATTATCGAAAACATGTTTTTTTGAGTTAAGTAGGTTTAAGAAACTCTCCGACTCTGCAGGGTTCCATACTATCTTATCGACATTACGGCGATTTTTATGTCCATTTTCACTTGACATATAATTTAACGAAAATGTAATGGGACAATGATCCGAAAATTCTGTCAAATCAAACACAAAAACATCAGATAAAGATTTAACATTGCTAATATTAGTTATTAAACAGTCAAGAGCGCTCGAAACAGCCCTGTTTCTATACAAACTATGATTAGTACATTTACCATGACAAAGGCGTCCGTTCACAATATGCACATTGTTTTCTTTACATAATGTCAATAGCTTATTACCGAAAGAATTCACGTGCAAATCATTATTAGTACGATTTGGTATATCGGTAATGTATAGATTTGTATTCGGCATATTAACATAACGGTCTAAATGTATGTCATCAATGTAATCCAATACATGACCCGTGCGTGCATTTAAGTCACCTGACAAATATACATCGCCTAGGTCACTATAGTGTCTTATATCAGTACTCAAGTGATGAAAAATATCGAATTCGAAAAGACTGGAATTAATATTCATATATAAATTAGAATCTTCTGGAGGAATATAACATGTACAGAAAAAAGCATCATCATCGGTATGTAGAAAACTTTTTAAAGTTTAAACAATATTATACCATTCAGATTTGTACTGACTAGTTCTAAATTGTTTAAGCATTTATTTTTATAGTATACAACGACGCCTCCGCTATTCCTCTTAGCTTTGCGGTTAAATTTAGGACGTGGACAATTAAAATAACTATACCCGTCAATATTGATATTCGATATTTTTGAATTCCAGGTTTCTGTAAATAATAAAATATCAAAATCTGAAATAAAGTTTAAAAAGTCACAATCATGCAATTTTGACCTGATACCCTGAATGTTCCATAACAGAAACGACAATTGTTTCGACACAACTTCCTAGTTCATATGCTCTGGTTCTGGGATAGAGTCCGCAGTAATCAACACATCATTAATGTAAAGTTTATCGTACGAAAGAACGGCACGCTTATTCTCTGATTTGGCCTTGATCATAACGGGAATCAGCTTACGTCGTCTCTCTTGTATGGCTTTCGGAAATTGATCACTCACACGGAACTGAGAATTGTTAAGTTTATCTCTAGCTTTTTGTTTGACTGAAAGTTTATCCTGATAGAAATTAAATTTCACCACAATAGGCCGTTTTTTGTTGACATTATACCGACCAATCCTGTGCGCACGATCAATTTTCACTGTTTCATGGGAATTTGGCATATCCAGTTTATTGACACATCATAAGTATCTTACTTTCGTTCTAATCGTTTTCCTTCTATTGTGTATAAATAATATGTTGTAAAAAGCTTGTGAAATAAAATATGTTTAAACCAACATCTTCATATATTTCTTGAAATTGATTGTTTTACATCGGTGTTATAAAACATGCAAAAGTAATGAAGTAAGTCTGATCAATTAACTAAAATATAATTGAAGTTTGTCTGATCAATTAATTCAATATAAATTACATGCTTTCAAATAATGTCTAAGTGAAAATGAATGAATAAGAGCTATTATTATTATTATTATTATTATAATAATAATAATAATTATTATTATTATTATTATTATTATTATTATTATTATTATTATTATTATTATTATTATGTGTAGTAGTAGCAGAAGTAATAGTAGTAGTAATAGTTGCAGTAGTAGTGAAAAAACACGATACCATGTATTCGTGTTATAAAATCATCAATGATAATCCAAATAGGGTTCACACTGTTAGCAGTTGTACATATGTTTGTAATAAAAGTGTAGCTAGATCACACAACAACACTTATTATAGCCTTGACGCATCAAATAAATTGATATTAATTAGTGTATTCTTAAATTACGTTACAATTGCACATGCTAGAGTATGTTACAGATTACAGTAGACAACATTTTAGAGTTCGTTACAATTACACATTTTTTTAGCCGAGTCGTCGAGTTTGGCGGACCTAACTATTTCTTTAACAAGTTATTGACTCGTTATGAAGCCTAGTTTAGTGCCTTAGTTCCTAAGTGGTATTAATTGTTATAATTATTTTATACTTAATTGATGTATGATCATTCAAAGAGTGAACACTATGTGTACACAACCGTATTCTAGCTAGGTCATGAAATGTGTGTCTCATAAGTCGTGTATACGGCTGGATATAAAAGCATTAAATTGTAATGTAATGAATGTATACATGTGTATGTAATGTTATATGTGACACTTTAATAAACAATACAATTGATTGAATTTAAATTGAATATGCAACTGAAACACATGATAATCGACACCCAATATTCTTCAGATTGCTACAATCCCTTTAAGCATGCTATTTATTGCCGTTACGGTAGATTGCGCAATTACAAATTAATTCTACGCGCGTTGTTTGGTTTAATCACGGTTGTTAAACAAATCTACACCACCTTAGAAAACTAGCGCCTTTTAATCAATTATGTAGTAAATGGCTGGATACATTAATTTAGTAATTCAATATTTATTTGGCATAACATTTACATGTTCATTGCCTAAACAAGGCGGACTACAATACACAATATTTCAGAGAAGAGTACAAACAAACATACATACTTCATTTAGAGAATGAATATGTATATTTCAGTGGAATAGTTATAATTCTTTCGTTCTATCTAAGGCATTTTATCACATGTTATTACCATTATCAAGATTGTGTTTGAAAAGCATTTATATTTTAAGACTTTAGACTCTGACTACCGTTACATCCATATCCGACTAATAAAATTTAAGTTGTTTATCCGTTTACCCATCAAATAGAATGTATAATTTGCTTCAACGGACCTCACGCACTATACAAATCACTCCACTTTACTTTGAGATCACGAGGAATAAGTGACAAATACACGTGACTCTGTTTCACTTACCCGAGTTACATAACGAAAGGATATTACCACTAATGTTATCAATATTATTGTGATTATTAGTCAAGGATTAAGTCTTATTCTCGTTTGACTGAATGGATATGACGTAGCCAACATGTAAGTATTTATAAGAGAACAAATTAACATCATAAATCATTTATAGAATACATGATAATAACATAGTTCTCAGATATTATATTTGGCGAGGAGGCTCGAGCCTTATATAAGATGCAAGTTATATGTATTTGAATTTACAAACAAATATTATATTACACGCAAATATGTTTACACACATATGCAAATAGAAACACTAATTATCACTATTGCAAAGTTCGTTGTCTATATATATATATATTTTGCTAACCGTATTAACAGTCCAGTTGCTTGTGTGTTTATAAGTGACATTAATTTAGTAGATAGTAATAAAACTGTGTATGTATTAGCTAAACGTAGTCTCTGGCAGTTTATATATAGGCTTAGGGCTACTTATATATAATATACGAACTGTACTAGAAAGTATTTTCTTTCCAAAAATATAAATATTAATGCAGAGTTCTGATAATAACTTTCGTAAATGTGAATTTGAAAGTAAACACGCATACTTCCACTGAAATCAGTATTGAACATCATTCAAATTTAACTGAAAACTGAATATCCAAACGATGTTAAAGCCAATATAATATAAATTCTCGTTTTTCAGTAATGCGGATACGATAAAAGATAAGCGTACCTGTCTAGCGATCTGTATCCGATTGGTCAAACGCGTCTAGCGTTCTGTATTCGGATTGGTCAAACGGTTAACGATGAAAACGCGAAAAACGGGTTTTTAAACGGATTAACGATACAAGAACGAACGGTCGCAAAACGGGTTTGCAACGGCCGTGTAACGTAAAAACTCGGTAATAAAACGCTGCCATCTCTGTACTACAAAATTGCTGATAAATTGTAAAAGTATAGCTGTTAAATCATTAACATTTTGTTTTCATGGAAAATCCGGAGATTGTATTCTTAAATCCGGAGAGCATCTGAAAATCCGGATTTTACACGGAGATTTGGCAGCCCTGCTCCTCTGACTAGGGAGCGTAACCAATTCGGGAGATAGCTGATAAACTGTGTGAACATGTTGTTTTGATGGAAAATCCGGAGAATGTACACTTAAATTCAGAGATCCAGAGAGCGAATGAAAACCCCGGATAATCCGGATTTTATCCGGAGATTTGGCAGGCCTGGATTAGTAACACAATATTTATGGCCCCTTGATAAATGGAAAAACGCCTTATTTATCCTTATGAGCACTCTAGCCAACCAATAATAGCCTTTGCTTGCCATTGGTACCATGTACTATCTATGTCCGTTATCCGACTTAATTTGTCGGCAGTTGAAACGTTAACACCCATTGCTTAGCATCGGTGGTCATCGGTAACACGGTTAACCAACGTGGTGTGCAAGCCACGATTATGAACGAACCCAATTGCAGTGTTATTCATATAGGGAATATAGCGACACAGCCAAACATCTTGATTATTGAGAGTTCTGAAAAACTTGGCAAAGGGTGAAATAATTATCAAAATCGGATGATAAACAAAGAAGATAGGATCGTTTGAAGGTTCTGTTGAAATGGATATGGAAACCGCCATTTTTAGAGCTATGCCATGACAGTTCTAAACGACCATTTATGGAATATTGATAAATATGGACTTTATTCATTTATAGGGGGAATAATTAAAGTAACTGTATAAAGTATATGTATAACTAATGACAATAAAGCTGTATATGCCCAGTCAAGGAGTGTGCATTCATTTGCAGTGCTTTGCTTTGCATTACATGCTATTTATCAATATTCCATATATGGTCATATGGAACTATGACGTCATAGTTTTCAAAATGGCGGCTCCAATAACCATTTTAATACAACCTTCAAATTGTCATATCTTTCTTGTTTATCATCCGATTTTGATAATTCTTTCACCTTTTTTGAACTCTCATTAAACGAGTTGATTGGCTGTGTCGCTACATTCCCTTTAAGTATCAGGTGATACGACTCTAACTCTAACCCTTTCAAACCTCGAAAGTAACCTCAGTTACCGTCCCTAGATTATAATCTCCAACCAACAGTAATTGATGTAGTCTTATTATTAATATTAAGATTATTTTATCATCTTTGTTTTTATATTTTTAATCGCGAGTAAAGGCACTTAACGCACACAAGGCAACACAGCCGACGACGATGACGACCGACATGGCATTAGATATATTAGCCCATTCCTATAAACCAAATCACACCTAAGCAAAAAGTAATTCTTATAACACTGATCTCTACTTGACCTCTGATCACTTCAAATAGAAAACGTAAATGCCATGTTCAATTGTCACAACATTTGTGTTTGGTCACTTTCTAACAAACTTTATGCGTTGGACCTTTCAAACTTCGCTTATATTTGTTTCTTGGGTACCAAAACTCGACTTGATTTTCATTGTTTCAGTTTGTCATAAGTTTTAACTTTCTTGTTTAAACCTTGTATTGATCAAAGCATTGCCATGTCCAATTAGTACCAACTTGAACATTAACATTTTACATGCAAATTGCTTTTTTTCTCTGCAGATCTCCTGTCAAGCTCCTAAACGTGGTAAAAGTTCAAAGCAAGAAATCATTAGGTCAGTTTGACATAAAGTTAAAGAACCAAAGCATAATAACACAGTCGAAAAAACTCAGCTTCTACTTTGAAGTTCCAAAAGAAGACATAATAAAGGATCCTGACATCTCAACAATCAAAGACATCAAAATGCTGCCTAGTCAAACTAGGGTAAGATTTTAAATGTGACTTAAGCAGTCTTGGAAATAACCCACTAGACCAAGGCCCGGGGCTAGTTAACTATCAATCGGGCTAGTTCACGGCCTAGTAGGTTTTAAAAAAACAGCGATCTCGTACACATGCGTCGTATAATAGACACTGCTGATATGAGTCTTTATGACACTACTCCTTACACACAAGATGCCTTTTTCCCCGCAATAAATAATGTCGAAGTACCTTTCCGACGATCACATACACAACTTTAAAACGCCTTCAAGAATCTGTTTGCTAGGACGCCATTTGCATTGAGAATGCCGGAAGTTGATAGCAAAGCATGATATTACATTTACCAATCTCTCAATTTCATTGCTTCAATATTTAAATCCAATTTATTTTATCCAATAAAATATTTTAACGGATATTTGTGCAGTCTTGCTATCAATTTCCGGTATCCTCCATGCAAATGGCGTCCTGGAATACTCAGATTCTTGAAACCGTTGTAAATTTGTGCTTCTGATCGTAGCAAAGGTACTTGTACATTATTTACTGCGCTGAAAAGACATCTTGTGCATAAGCAATAAGTTTTTTGTCCGTGGAAGCTTCTACAAAGGCTAAACGGTGATCCACCGGGGTCTATATAAGCAAATAATACAGATTGACTTAGAGTCCGTTTTTAGAAACGGGTACATGTTCTCTCAAGCGCCAGAGCATTTCTCGAGTGTCGATTGCAGCATATGCCAGATCTGCAGGACTTCAAACACTAACACTGCAGCTGTTGTTTTGAGATGCACGCCTATATTTTGGGATTTCCTTGATAGTTAGTTTCTGTTTTTAATTGACATAAAGGCCAAATACAAAAATACTTGTTTCCGGTGACCCGACCGACCCTATTTTTAATACATATTTAAAACTTGTTCTGAACAATGAATTATCACATAACTTACATCATGGAAGTGAAACAACACCATTCTATATTTTCTGTAATCCTCTGGACACTAGTGGTATATGCAAATTATTACCAAATCACACCGCAAAAGTGGAAAACATGTAAGTAAGCCATATGATTTGCATGGAATGTCGTATTGAGAGTTTTAACGTTTTTCTTTCAGCTAAACAATGCAATGGTAATTAACTATTTAACTTAATAGGAAAACGCATGTTAATGAATAAAACATCACAATGTATTGCTCAAAAAAACAGAAAAAAAACAAAAAACTACCTACCGATCGACCATGTTTTTTTCCAGCATGCAATAGGAAACGCACGTGTTTCTTTTTTTGTCCAAAGTTTTATTTTTTAGTCCCACACCGGTCGCAGGGGTGACTATATGTTTGCACCCTGTCCTTCCGAAATACTTGTCCGGGCCATGTTTTCAATACTATAAGACTTTGAGATACCAAACTTGGTATGTGGATACATCTTGGGATGGCGGTGTGTCGCGTACCAAAAACAAAAGTCACTGTGATCTCTGTCATAGAAAATGCTTGTCCGAACCGTATTTTCAATACTATAACACTTAGAGATACCAAACTTGATATTTGAATACATCTTGGAATAGCGGTGTGTCACATACCAAACCAATGTCACAGTGAACTTGACCTGTGACCTCTGTCATAGAAAACGTTCCGAAAATGCTTGTCATGGCCATAATTTCAATACTGTAAGACTGTAAACTTGATATGTGGATACATCTTGGGATAGTGGTATGTCGCGTACCAAAATAAGGTCACTTTGACCTTGACCTGTGGCATCTGTCACAGAAAATGCTTATCCGGGCCGTTTTGTCAATACTATAACACTTAAAGATACCAAACTTGGTATGTGAATACATCTTGGAATAGCGGTGTGTCGCGTACCAAAACAAGGTCATCGTACCAAAACAAGGTCATTGTGACCTTGACCTGTGATCTCTGTCTTCGAAAACGCTTGTCCGGCCGTATTTTTAATACTATAACACTTAGATATTCAAAACTTGGTATGTGAATACATCTTGGGATAGCAATGTGTCGCGTACCAAAATAAGGTCATTGTGAACTTGACCTTGATCTCTGTCATAGAAAATGCTTGTCCGGCCGTGTTTTCAATACTATAACACTTAGACATTTAAAACTTGGTATGTGAATACATCTTGGGATAGCGATGTGTGGCGTACGAAAATAAGGTCATTGTGACCTTTACCTTGATCTTTGACCTCCATCATAGAAAATGTCTGGAAAATGTTTGTCTGGGCCGGTCGGGGTTTATGGGTTGCCTGCAATTTATGATGCTCTTGTTTTAACTAGTATCTGTGATCAGTCCATCCGTTTCATGAGCAAGCAATAGCTTTTGAACTGCTTCGTGTATTCAAGTAATATTTTGCACAAATGTAGCTTTTATCAAGACGTTCTCTCGCATGCAACTTTCAATGAGGAGTCTCAAAATCATGCTAAGCCGGAAGTCCATAAACATACCTGTTCTTTATAACCCCCCACCCCCACCCCCCACACACACCCGCAAAACGAAGTTAGAGCGGGGTATACTGGAATCTGCTTGTCCGGTCTATTTTTCAATAACTCTTTTAAAAATTTCGGAAAACTTGCTAAAGCCAAACAAAAATAATAGGGTAGTTGGGCATTTTCTTTTTCTTTTTTTTTCTCAATAATGAATTCAATTCTGATAATAAATCTAATATGTTAATTATTCAACTATACCTCCAGTTCGATTTTTTTTGCATTATCATTTTTTTTTTTTTTTTTTAAAAGGTTTTAGGGTCGGGCCCCTTAAAACAGCGTCATTCGGGTTACCTGAACCACACATGTTTTTTGTTTGGCCTAAGAAGTATCAATATCGAGTGGACATGCGCATACTATCGTGACGTTCCGGTTGAATAATTTCCCACTGAGTTATGGCCCTGTGTATTTCTAGTATACATATATAATGCCGTAGACGCAGTCTTTGCCAGGCTATTTCTCAATAACTCCTTAGAATTTTGCAAAAATTGCTAGGAAGTATCAATATTAAGTCAACATGTGCATACTATCATGACGTTCTGGTTCAATAACTTTCCACAGAGTTGTGGTCGTTTGTATTTCTAATATATATAAAAAACAAAACGCTTGTCCGGGCAATTTCTGTAAAACTCCTTGTTACAATTTATTGAAACTTGCTAGGAAGTATCAATATGAAGTGGAAATGTGCATACTGTCATGACGTTCTGGTTCGACAATTTTCCACTGAATTATGCCCCTTTGTATTACTAATATATATATTATATAATACACAATTCTTGTACGGGCTATTTCTCTAAAACTCCTTGTTAGAAGTCATTGAAACGTACTAGGAAGTATCAATATCAACTGGAAATGTGCATACTGTCGTGACGTTCCGGTTTAATAATATTTCACTGACTTGTGGCCCTTTGTATTTTTAATGCATTCCATGATTGGTAGTCAAATAGCAATCTTGTTTGGACTGTTTCTCTAAAAAAGTCGTGACGTTCCGGTTTAATAATATTTCACTGACTTGTGGCCCTTTGTATTTTTAATGCATTCCATGATTGGTAGTCAAATAGCAATCTTGTTTGGGCTATCTCTCTAAAACCCCATGTTATAATTTCGTGAAACTTGCTACAAAGCATCAATATCAAGCGGAGATGCACATATTATTGTGACGTTCTGCTTCCGTAGTTTTCAACTCCGTTGTGGCCCTTTATATTTTTAATGCATATGATACTTCGTAGTCAAATAGAACATTCTTGTTTGGGCTATCTCTCTAAAACCCCATGTTATAATTTCGTGAAACTTGCTACAAAGCATCAATATCAACTGCAGATGCACATATTATCGTGACGTTCTGCTTCCATAGTTTCACACTCCGTTGTGGCCCTTTATATTTTTAATGCATATAATACTTCGTAGTCAAAGAGAAAAATTATTGTTTGGGCTATTTCTCTAAACCCCATATTATAATTGCGTGACACTTGCTACAAAGCATCAATATCAAGTTGAGATGCACATATTGTCGTGATGTTCCGCTTCCATAATTTTCCACTCCGTTGTAGCCCTTTGTATTTTTAATGCATATCATACTTGGTAGTCAAATACAAAATCTTTGTCCGGGCTTTTTCACTATAACCTTTGTTATAATTTCGCGAAACTTCCTACGAAGCATCAATATCAAGTAGATATATACACATATTATCGTGACGTTCCAGTTGACATAGCCTCGTTCACGCTACGATTGGAAGGAGTTTACAAAAACTTGCCAGCGGGGGCTATTTGTCCGACTCCAACGACATTTTTAGTTTTTTTTTTTGCCTAAGCTATCACAATAAGCTTAAGGAAATGGCCTTATAATGCCCCATTAGACAGCACTCATGCTTTGCTACAAAGCATCAATATCAAGCGGAGATGCACATATTATTGTGACGTTCTGCTTCCGTAGTTTTCAACTCCGTTGTGGCCCTTTATATTTTTAATGCATATGATACTTCGTAGTCAAATAGAACATTCTTGTTTGGGCTATCTCTCTAAAACCCCATGTTATAATTTCGTGAAACTTGCTACAAAGCATCAATATCAACTGCAGATGCACATATTATCGTGACGTTCTGCTTCCATAGTTTCACACTCCGTTGTGGCCCTTTATATTTTTAATGCATATAATACTTCGTAGTCAAAGAGAAAAATTATTGTTTGGGCTATTTCTCTAAACCCCATATTATAATTGCGTGACACTTGCTACAAAGCATCAATATCAAGTTGAGATGCACATATTGTCGTGATGTTCCGCTTCCATAATTTTCCACTCCGTTGTAGCCCTTTGTATTTTTAATGCATATCATACTTGGTAGTCAAATACAAAATCTTTGTCCGGGCTTTTTCACTATAACCTTTGTTATAATATCGCGAAACTTCCTACGAAGCATCAATATCAAGTAGATATATACACATATTATCGTGACGTTCCAGTTGACATAGCCTCGTTCACGCTACGATTGGAAGGAGTTTACAAAAACTTGCCAGCGGGGGCTATTTGTCCGACTCCAACGACATTTTTAGTTTTTTTTTTTGCCTAAGCTATCACAATAAGCTTAAGGAAATGGCCTTATAATGCCCCATTAGACAGCACTCATGCTTTGTTATCTTATCATATACATTGCTATAACTATATTTTAACACTGTCTCTTTTTGTAATTACAGGTGTCTCTCAACACAAAAGTAATAGAAATAACACTTTGGGGAGACGAACATACAAACATAACAATTGGGTCTTCTTACTTGTTTAAAAACGTACTTGTAAAAGAATTCCAAGTAATAAATTATCAACCACGCCTAATTCGAGCTTTCAGCGATGCACGGAGCTTGATGACATCGACGAAACAATTGTGGATAATGAAGAAGAAGAGCAGTTCATGAGAACAATAACATATAAGGGAACAAACGTGTCTGAACTCAACTTGTGTTGCCTCTGCAATGCCTCCATCAAATACAACACTGAACTTACAACGTTTAAATGCCAGACATGTAATAAACGGCAGTTGACAGATTCTATTAAACAAAAATAAAGTGCGAACTAGATGTCGAAGAAAACAATCGTGTAATAACATATTTCCTGGACGAAAACTTGCTCAGTACATTGCTGCCATCAGTGGACAAAATGCCAACTGATGACATAGAGATGTTCTTATTGAACACTACAAACTTCAGACTTTTGACAATTTCACCAAGTAGCAAGACTATCACCAAGATTGTAAAGACATGAATAACCAAAACAATCAACCAACCTTGAAATAGAGATTTGAGTTGTCCATCTTCCATCGTCCATTTATATTTCTTTTATTCAGATAAAAAGGCCTTCATTTTTGTATTGTCTGAATAGCTAATTTCTGCAGACTTTATTATTGGGATCACTCTTCATCCGTCGTCGTCGTCGTTAACCTTTCGTCAAACGACTTCTCCTCAGAAACTGCTTGCCTAATTTTGACCAAACTTCACATGGATGGTCCTTAGATGAATGCTTTTTAGATTTGTTAAAATTAGTTCAGCGCGACATCCAAGATGGCCGCCATTAACATATATGGTCAAAACCTTAACAAATCTTCTCCAGAACCGCTGCACAGATTTCAACAGTTTTTCTTTTAAAATGATCCCCAACGCCTACACTATCAAGTTTGTTCAAATGAAGTCCCCGGGGTCAAAAACGGCCGTGCGCCGGGGGTCCAAAGTTTGTATATTTAGATTTTGCATGTTTTTCATATAGACATAGGAAAAAACGTTAAATCTTCTTCCCTGAAACCACAAAGCACAGAGCTCTCATGTTTTACATGTAGCATTAGCTTATGGTCTTCTACTAAGTTTGTTCAAATTGTGACTCTGGGGTCAAATTTGCCCCAGGGGTCATGTTTTACATAGACTTGTATAGGGAAAACAATCTTTTCTGGAACCACAAAACTCTCATATACTACATGTAGCCCTGGGTTCCCATTTGGCCCTGTCCAATGTGTTGCACTCTAGCACCTTCATTTTGTATTTGATATTTACCAAACTTTGCCAGTGTCTTTACATCAATGTTATTATGCACAACAGAGCCCACATTTCCTTGAACAATCTTGACCAAACTTGCACAGATTGTGTATAACCACAAGATTTCGAAGAAGTTTGATAATGTGCCAGTACTCAGGTGTTCGATTTAAGGCCATCTTGGCCCTCTTGTTTTAAATTGTTACCCTACAGTTAGACCAATCATATTATGTTTGTACCTGTACCTGACCCCCAATCTGTTTGAATCGCAGTTCCATGAGTCACAGTTGCATCCATTGCGAAATCAAAATATCTCATACTGCATTGTTCAACTTCAGTGCTCACACTGTCCAATTGTCATAAATAGACACATACTTTTTAACCAAAAAATTAATAGCCAAAATAATAGCCAAAGTCAACGCGGCGTAGGGGGTGGTTTCGTTTTTTTGCTAACTCTTACGATGTCTCCATTATGTGTGATGTATGTTTTGAGTGTTTTTTTTAAAATGTCAAGACTATGAAGTATGCTATAGTATACTGTTTTTAAATGACTATGAAGTATGCTACAGTATACTTGGATGCTGAGATAATATGTGAAATAAACTACACAACACTGAGGGCAAATGGCAAGCAGTGGCAGTGAGTTTTAATACAAATATTACAAAACATTAAGTTGTTTCATGTGTCGAACACTAGCCATTTCCTACTAGCCATTTCCTAAGTTGCCATTCAGATGTAAAACTTCTTTTTACAACAGCTTTCGATCCGTTTTGGTTTTTTGCTTTTGGTAATCAGATTTTTTTTGATTATTTACTAATTCAGCCTGATAATGATTTCCCGTTTCTGAATTGTCATCGCAGTGATCACTTTACCAAATGCAAAAGTACTTAGTTTTCGGACTTTATTATCCGACTTTAACGGTGACAATGTGCATTTTGGACGCCCCATATTGACCAAGAATGGAAATATTAAATTTGTCATATTTATTCTTATATATATATCATACCATATCTTGCCATTTCTGCTCAAACTTGAGCTATGTAAACGGAGAAATTATCGTCGTTGTATTTCATTCTTTTGTTCCATTTGTCATGGAATTTAACAGTTCAATTATGCATCCGCAGTTTGCTACCTCGGGATCATGATGGGATAGCTATTAAAGCAGGCGAAATTCGGCCTATATTCATTATAGTGCGTCCAATTAGACACCTTTGTCGGCTAACACAAATTAATTTCACCATTTCGTAGTTTGTGTACAGAAAAAAAATAACAGGACACTGTACCGACTGTTGGATTTTATTATCCGACTTTAACGGAGACAATTTGGCTTTTGGACGCCCCATATTGACCAAAATGGAAATATTGAAGTTGTCATATTTATTCTTATATATATATATATCGTACTATATCTTACCATTTTTGCTCAAATTTGAGGTATGTAAATAGAAATTATCGTCGGTGCATTTCATTCTTTTGTTCCATTCGTCATGGAATTTAACAGTTCAATTATGCATCCGCAGCTTGCTACCTATCGGGATCATGATGGAATAGCTATTAAAGCAGGTGAAAGTCGGCCTATATTCATTATAGTGCGTCCAATTAGCCACCTTTGTCGGCTAACACAAATTAATTTCACCATTTTGTAGTTTGTGTACAGAAAAACAGACAGGAAACAGTACCGGCTGTTGGATAGACAATCCGTTACGCATCCAGCGTAACAAATTCTCTGAAATTGTAGGAAACAGTATTGAAAACGTTTATGGATGCCGAGTTGTCCGTCGTCCGTCCGTCGTCCGTTGTCCGTCGTCCGTCGTCCGGCGTTAACTTTTGTCTCGTTAAGACGATAGGGCCTTCATTGTTCATCCGATCTTTACCAAACTTAAACAAGTTGTTAATATTAATGAAAGCTCGGATTAGTTTGTAAACCAGCCAGATCGGACTAGTAACGGCGGAGTTATGGCCCTTGATTTAGTTAAAAATGCTATATTGCTATATTTTGCCTTGTTAAGATGATAGGGCCTTCTTTTTTCTATAACGCATTTAGAATAACGGCTGGTGTTAAAGCTCCCAAACACGTGTTTGTGTATATGCAAAGGGCTTTTTTAGTCAACATAAACTCTCAATCTGTGAATATAATGCAATTCATCACAAATCTAATAATTATGTGTGTAGCCATGCGGAGAATGGAATACGTGGTTTCCTTAATTTTTACCTAGTTTTAGACATGGTGGCCATCTTGGAAAACTGGCCGCCACGAGAAACATAAATCTGAAAGGGACTTCCCTAAAGATCATTGTGATTAAGTTTCATGAAACTCCTTCAAGCGCTTTCAGAGAAGATGTCATACTTAGCCTTTTCCTATATAAACTTTGGGTCACCACGGCGGCCATTTTGATTATTGCAAGAAAAAAAACAAAAAACTTAATAGACGCCAACCATTATCCCAAAGATCATTGTGATAAAGTTTCAACAAAATCCTTCAAGAGGTTTCAGAGAAGATGTCAATTTTAGCCTTTTCCTATATAACTCTATGTAAACTTTGGGCCGTTGTGGTGGCCATTTTGATTATTCGACGATTACAAAAAACACAATAGAGGCCAACCCAAGAAACATGTATATGATATTTCACTGGAATGGATTAAGTGGTTTCGGAGGAGATGTCGTTTGAAATCTCTTTAAATTTGACCTAATTTTAGCCATGTTGGATGACTGAAGGCCGCAAAAAACATAAATGTGAAGAGGACTATCCCAAAGATCATTGTGATTAAGTTTCATCAAAATCCTTCAACCGGTTTCAGAGAAGATGTCATTTTTAGCCTTTTCCTATATAACTCTATGTAAACTTTGGGTTGACGTGGTGGCCATTTTGATTATTCGACAAAAACGAAAAACACAAACTTGATAGAGGCCAACCCAAGGAACATGTTTATGATATTTCACAAGAATGGAATAAGTGTTTTCGGAGGACATGTTGTTTGAAATTTCCTTTAATTTGACCTAGTTTTAGACATGGTGGCCATCTTGGATGACTGGGGGCCGCGAAAAATACAAATCTGAGAGGGACTATCCAAATATCATGGTGATTAAGTTGCATCAAAATCCTTCAAGCGGTTTCAGAGAAAATGTCATTTTCAATCTTTTCCTATATAACTCTGTGTAAAGTTTGGGTCGCCGTGGCGGCCATTTTGATTATTCGATGATAACGAAAAACATAAACTTGATAGACCAACCAAAGGAACATGTATATGATATTTCACAGGAATGGAATAAGTGGTTTTGGAGAAGATGTCGTTTGAAATTTCCTTAAATTTGACCTAGTTTTAGCCATGGTGGCCATCTTGGATGACTGGCAGCCGCAAAAAACACAAATCTGAGAGGAACTATCCCAAAGATCATTGTGATTTAAGTTTCATCAAAATCCATCAAACGGTTTCAGAGAAGATGTCATTTTTAACGTTTTCCTATATCACTCTATGTAAACTTTGGGTTGCTGTGGCAGCCATTTTGATTATTTGACGATAACAAAAAACACAAACTTGATAGAGGCCAACCCAAGGAACATGTTTATGATATTTCACAAGAATTGAATAAGTGGTTTAGGAGATGACGTTTGAAATTTCCTTAAATTTGACCTAATTTTAACCATGGTGGCCATCTTCGATGACTGCCGGCCGCGAAAAACATAAATCTGAGGGGGACTATCCTAAAGATCTTTGTAATGAAGTTTCATCAAAATCCTTCAAGCGGAAAAAAGAAAAGATGTCATTTTTAGCCTTTTCCTATAACCTTTTCCTATATAACTCTATGGTCCCTATATTTCATTTTGAGTCGCTGTGGTGGCCATTTTGATTATTTGACGATAACGAAAAACACAACCTTGATAGAGGATAAACCAAGGAACATGTTTATGATATTTAACAAGAATGGAATAAGTGTTTTCGGAGGAGATGTCGTTTGAAATTTTCTTAAATTTGACCTACTTTTAACCATGGTGGCCATCTTGGATGACTGCCGGCCGCGAAAAACACAAATCTGAGGGGGACTATCCTAAAGATCATTGTAATGAAGTTTCATCAAAATCCTTCAAGCGGTTTCAAAAAAGATGTCATTTTTAGCCTTTTCCTATATAACGCTATGTAAACTTTGAGTTGCTGTGGCGGCCATTTTGATTATTTGAAAATAAAACACAAACTTGATAGAGGCCAACCCAAGCAACATATTTATGGTATTTCACAATAATGGAATAAGTGGTTTCGGAGATGTCGTTTGAAATTTCCTTAAATTTGACCTAGTTATAGCCATGGTGGCCATCATGGATGACTGGTGGCCATGAAAAACACAAATCTAAGAGGGGCCCTCCCGAATAACATTGTGATGATGTTTTATCAAAATCCTTAAAGCGGTTTCAGAGGAGATGTCGATTTTATAAAATTGCCAACAGACGGAGAGACAGACAGATGGACGGACGGACGAAAAGTGATCGCATAAGCTCTCCTGTCGCCTGGCCTTTGGCAAGTAGAGCTAAAAATTGTAAAGAATTCCGAGTCATAAACCCGTTGTTAGTGCCGCCTTGTTAAAAGTTACATACATGGCCAAGGATTATGGATATTTATGTCGGTTGAAGAAGAAATGACTTTTGAACAACAAAAACAAACACAACTTGTGATTAAATCATTAAAAGTTTGAAATACGTATTTTTGTTTCAAAATATATTCATTGTATTTATAAGTCGTATCAACATTGCACAGAAAAGATGCACTCGGCGTCTCATTGTTTGTACTTTTTCTGGCAATTGGCTTTTTGAAGCGCGTTCGGAAAACTTCCACCTAAAAGTTGTCGGAAAATTCAGATTTTTCCCAAATAATAAATCAAAAAAAAATCAAATTTACATCGGAAAACTTCCGCCGAAAATTTGTCGGAAAATTCAGATTTTTCCCAAATAATAAATCAAAAATTTTCAATGTGCAAGCAAATAAAGTTACATGTAATTTTCTACCTGCCTGGATTCGAACCAAGGTCTCATACCAATAAATGATATGTGTGTTTCCACTACACCACAGGAAGTTTGAGAATGCAACTTGAATATGTACACTGTAAATCTTTTAATATAATGGTTATTTCGATTTAACCGTTGAAAAGACAGTATCGTTTATTTGTCGATGTTTCCACACCAGGAACTTTGTTCTTTTAATACACAAAACAAAATGAAACAAGAGGTCAATGACCTTGAAGCTCTACTGATTGATTTTGATTTCAGGAAGTAGTCGCTACAGACTTGTTTTTTGAAAAATTATTTTTAGCCGTGGCGGCCATCTTGAATTTTCGGCCAACCTGAAATTTTGCTAGGATCAATAAGACATCAAGAGCAACATTCCTGTGAAGTTTCATGAAAATCTGTCAAGTAGTTTCACAGGAATAGTCGCTACAAGTTTTCATTATATAACTCTATGTAAACAAAGATGGCTGCTGGCAGCCATGTTTAAAGTTGAATCAAAACAATTTTTGACAAGGACCAACATCATGTCATGCTGATCATTTTACAAAAAGTCCAATATCAATATCACTTATAGTTTTCAAGTAGTACGCTGCAAACTTGTATTTTGAAAATCTATTTTTAGCCATGGCAGCCATCTTGAATTTCCGGGCGACCTGAAATTTTGCTAGGATCAATAAGACATCAAGAGCAACATTCCTGTGAAGTTTCATGAAAATCCGTAAAGTAGTTTCAGAGGAGTAGTCGCTACAAGTTTTCATTATATAACTCTATGTAAACAAAGATGGCCACTGGCAGCCATGTTTAACGTTGAATCAAAATAATGTTTGACTCTTATAACCATCATGTCATGCTGATCATTTTACAAAAAGTCCCATATCAATATCACTTATAGTTTTCAAGACGTAGTCGCTACAAACTTCTTTTTTAAAAATCTATTTTTAGCTGTGGCGGCCATCTTGAATTTCTGGCCGATCTGAAATTTTGCTAGGATCAATTAGACATTAAGAGCAATATTCCTGTATTGATGTGAGCCAGACTCAACAGTGTACCATTATTGACGTGAGCCAGACTCAACAGTTGACCATTATTGACGTGAGCCAGACAAAACAGTGCACCTTTATTGAAGTGAACCTGACTCGACAATGTACCTTTATTGACATGAGCCGGACTCAACAGTGTACCATTATTGACGTGAGCCAGACTAGAAAATGTACCATTATTGACGTGAACCTGACTCGACAATGTACCTTTATTGACATGAGCCTGACTCAACAGTGTACCATTATTGACGTGAGCCAGACTCGACAATGTACCATTATTGACGTGAGCCTGACTCGACAATGTACCTTTACTGACAAGAGCCGGACTCCACAGTCTACCATTATTGACGTGAGCCCAACTGGACAATGTAGCATTATTGACGTGAGCCTGACTTGAACTTGTACCATTATTGTGAGCCTGACTCAACCATGAACCATTATTGATGTAGCCTGACTCTACAATGTACCTTTATTGATGTGAGCCAGACTCAACAGTGTACCATTATTGACGTGAGTCTGACTCAAACATGAACCATTATTGATGTGAGTCTGACACTACAATGTACCATTATTGACATGAGCCTGACTCGACAATGTACCTTTATTGACATGAGCCAGACTCAACAGTGTGCCATTATTGACCTGAGCTGGACTGGACAATGTACCACTATTGACGTTAGCCTGACTCGACAATGTACCTTTATTGATATGAGCCGGACTCAACAGTGTACCATTATTGATGTGAGCCTGACTCTAACATGCACCATTATTGACGTGAGCCCTACTCGACAGTGTACAATTATTGACGTGAGCCTGACTCGACAATGTACCTTTATTGACGTGAGCCAGACTCAACAGTGTACCATTATTGACGTGAGCCTGACTCGACAATGTAACTTTATTGACGTGAGCCAGACTCAACAGTGTACCATTATTGATGTGAGCCAGACTCAACAGTGTACCATTATTGACGTGAGCCAGACTCAACAGTGTACCTTTATTGACTTGAACCTGACTCGACAGTGTACCTTTATTGACATGAGCCGGACTCAACAGTGTACCATTATTGACGTGAGCCAGACTCGACAATGTACCATTATTGACGTGAGCTGGACTGGACAATGTACCTCTATTGACGTTAGCCTGACTCGACAAAGTACCTTTATTGACGTGAGCCGGACTCAACAGTGTACCATTATTGACGTTAGCCTGACTCAAACGTGAACCATTATTGATGTGAGTCTTACTCGACAATGTACCATTATTGATGTGAGCCAGACTCAACAGTGTACCATTATTGTCGTGAGCCTGACTCAAACGTGAACCATTATTGATGTGAGCCTGACTTGACAATGTACCTTTATTGATGTGAGCCGGATCCAACAGTGTACCATTATTGACGTGAGCCCGACTCGACAATGTACCTTTATTGACGTGAGCCGGACTCAACAGTCTACCACTATTGACGTGAGCCCAACTGGACAATGTAGCATTATTGACGCGAGCCTGACTAGAACTTGTACCATTATTGACGTGAGCCAGACTCAACAGTGTACCATTATTGACATGAGCCTGACTCAAACGTGAACCATTATTGATGTGAGCCAGACTCAACAGTGTACCATTATTGACGTGAGCCAGACTCGACAATGTACCATTATTGACGTGAACCCGACTCGACAATGTACCTTTATTGACATGAGCCGGACTCAACAGTGTACCATTATTGACGTGAGCCAGACTCGACAATGTACCATTATTGACGTGAACCTGACTCGACAATGTACCTTTATTGACATGAGCCGGACTCAACAGTGTACCATTATTGACGTGAGCCAGACTCGACAATGTACCATTATTGACGTGAGCTTGACTCGACAATGTACCTTTATTGACGATAGCCGGACTCAACAGTCTACCATTATTAACGTGAGCCCAACTGGACAATGTAGCATTATTGACGTGAGCCTGACTAGAACTTGTACCATTATTGTGAGCCCGACTCAACCATGAACCATTATTGATGTAGCCTGACTCGACAATGTACCTTTATTGACGTGAGCCAGACTCAACAGTGTACCATTACTGACGTGAGCCTGACTCAAACATGAACTATTATTGATGTGAGTCTGACTCGACAATGTACCATTATTGATGTGAGCCGGACTCAACAGTGTACCATTATTGATGCGAGCCTGACTATAACATCCACCATTATTGACGTGAGCCCTACTCGACAGTGTACAATTATTGACGTGAGCCTGACTCGACAATGTACCTTTATTGACGTGAGCCAGACTCCAACAGTGTACCATTATTGAAGTGAGCCTGACTCAACAATGTACCTTTATTGACGTGAGCCAGACTCAACAGTGTACCATTATTGACGTGAGCCAGACTCAACAGTGTACCATTATTGACGTGAGCCAGACTCAACAGTGTACCAATATTGACGTGAGCCAGACTCAACAGTGTACCATTATTGACGTGAGCCAGACTCAACAGTGTACCTTTATTGACGTGAACCTGGCTCGACAGTGTACCTTTATTGACATGAGCCGGACTCAACAGTGTACCATTATTGACGTGAGCCAGACTCGACAATGTACCATTATTGATGTGAACCCGACTCGACAATGTACCTTTATTGACATGAGCCGGACTCAACAGTGTACCATTATTGACCTGAGCCAGACTGGACAATGTACCTCTATTGACGTTAGCCTGATTCGACAATGTACCTTTATTGACGTGAGCCAGACTCAACAATGTACCATTATTGACGTGAGCCTGACTCAAACGTGAACCATTATTGATGTGAGTCTGACTCGACAATGTACCATTATTGATGTGAGCCGGACTCAACAGTGTACCATTATTGATGCGAGCCTGACTCTAACATCCACCATTATTGATTTGAGCCCTACTCGACAGTGTACAATTATTGACGTGAGCCTGACTCGACAATGTACCTTTATTGACGTGAGCCAGACTCCAACAGTGTACCATTATTGACGTGAGCCTGACTCGACAATGTACCTTTATTGACGTGAGCCAGACTCAACAGTGTACCATTATTGACGTGAGCCAGACTCAACAGTGTACCATTATTGACGTGAGCCAGACTCAACAGTGTACCTTTATTGACATGAGCCGAACTCAACAGTGAACCATTATTGATGTGAGCCAGACTCGACAATGTTCCATTATTGACGTGAACCCGACTCGACAATGTACCTTTATTGACATGAGCCGGACTCAACAGTGTGCCATTATTGACTTGAGCTGGACTGGACAATGTACCACTATTGACGTTAGCCTGACTCGACAATGTACCTTTATTGATATGAGCCGGACTCAACAGTGTACCATTATTGATGTGAGCCTGACTCTAACATGCACCATTATTGACGTGAGCCTGACTCGACAATGTACCTTTATTGACGTGAGCCAGACTCAACAGTGTACCATTATTGACGTGAGCCAGACTCAACAGTGTATCATTATTGACGTGAGCCAGACTCAACAGTGTACCTTTATTGACGTGAACCTGGCTCGACAGTGTACCTTTATTGACATGAGCCGAACTCAACAGTGTACCATTATTGATGTGAGCCAGACTCGACAATGTACCATTATTGACGTGAACCCGACTCGACAATGTACCTTTATTGACATGAGCCGGACTCAACAGTGTGCCATTATTGACGTGAGCTGGACTGGACAATGTACCACTATTGACGTTAGCCTGACTCGACAATGTACCTTTATTGATATGAGCCGGACTCAACAGTGTACCATTATTGATGTGAGCCTGACTCTAACATGCACCTTTATTGATGTGAGGCAGACTCAACAGTGTACCATTATTGACGTGAGTCTGACTCAAACATGAACCATTATTGATGTGAGTCTGACACTACAATGTACCATTATTGACATGAGCCTGACTCGACAATGTACCTTTATTGACATGAGCCAGACTCAACAGTGTGCCATTATTGACGTGAGCTGGACTGGACAATGTACCACTATTGACGTTAGCCTGACTCGACAATGTACCTTTATTGATATGAGCCGGACTCAACAGTGTACCATTATTGATGTGAGCCTGATTCTAACATGCACCATTATTGACGTGAGCCCTACTCGACAGTGTACAATTATTGACGTGAGCCTAACTCGACAATGTACCTATATTGACGTGAGCCAGACTCAACAGTGTACCATTATTGACGTGAGCCTGACTCGAAAACGTACCTTTATTGACGTGAGCCAGACTCAACAGTGTACCATTATTGACGTGAGCCAGACTCAACAGTGTACCATTATTGACGTGAGTCAGACTCAACAGTGTACCTTTATTGACGTGAACCCGACTCGACAGTGTACCTTTATTGACATGAGCCGGACTCAACAGTGTACCATTATTGACGTGAGCCAGACTCGACAATGTACCATTATTGACGTGAACCTGATTCGACAATGTACCTTTATTGACATGAGCCGGACTCAGTGTACCATTATTGACGTGAGCTGGACAGGACAATGTACCTCTATTGACGTTAGCCTGACTCGACAAAGTACCTTTATTGACGTGAGCCGGACTCAACAGTGTACCATTATTGACGTGAGCCTGACTCAAACGTGAACCATTATTGATGTGAGTCTTACTCGACAATGTACCATTATTAATGTGAGCCAGGCTCAACAATGTACCATTATTGTCGTGAGCCTGACTCAAACGTGAACCATTATTGATATGAGCCTGACTTGACAATGTACCTTTATTGATGTGAGCCGGACCCAACAGTGTACCATTATTGACGTGAGCCCGACTCGACAATGTACCTTTATTGACGTGAGCCGGACTCAACAGTCTACGACTATTGACGTGAGCCCAACTGGACAATGTAGCATTATTGACGCGAGCCTGACTAGAACTTGTACCATTATTGACGTGAGCCAGACTCAACAGTGTACCATTATTGACGTGAGCCAGACTCGACAATGTACCATTATTGACGTGAACCCGACTCGACAATGTACCTTTTTTGACATGAGCCGGACTCAACAGTGTACCATTATTGACGTGAGCCAGACTCGACAATGTACCATTATTGACGTGAGCCTGACTCGACAATGTACCTTTATTGATGATAGCCGGACTCAACAGTCTACCATTATTGACGTGAGCCCAACTGGACAATGTAGCATTATTGACGTGAGCCTGACAAGAACTTGTACCATTATTGTGAGCCCGACTCAACCATGAACCATTATTGATGTAGCCTGACTCGACAATGTACCTTTATTGACGTGAGCCAGACTCAACAGTGTACCATTACTGACGTGAGCCTGACTCAAACGTGACCTATTATTGATGTGAGTCTGACTCGACAATGTACCATTATTGATGTGAGCCGGACTCAACAGTGTACCATTATTGATGCGAGCCTGACTCTAACATCCACCATTATTGACGTGAGCCCTACTCGACATTGTACAATTATTGACGTGTTCCTGACTCGACAATGTACCTTTATTGACGTGAGCCAGACTCCAACAGTGTACCATTATTGACGTGAGCCTGACACGACAATGTACCTTTATTGACGTGAGCCAAACTCAACAGTGTACCATTATTGACGTGAGCCAGACTCAACAGTGTACCATTATTGACGTGAGCCAGACTCAACAGTGTACCTTTATTGACGTGAACCTGGCTCGACAGTGTACCTTTATTGACATGAGCCGGACTCAACAGTGTACCATTATTGACGTGAGCCAGACTCGACAATGTACCATTATTGATGTGAACCCGACTCGACAATGTACCTTTATTGACATGAGCCGGACTCAACAGTGTACCATTATTGACGTGAGCCAGACTGGACAATGTACCTCTATTGATGTTAGCCTGACTCGACAATGTACCTTTATTGATGTGAGTCAGACTCAACAGTGTACCATTATTGACGTGAGCCTGACTCAAACGTGAACCATTATTGATGTGAGTCTGACTCGACAATGTACCATTATTGATGTGAGCCGGACTCAACAGTGTACCATTATTGATGCGAGCCTGACTCTTAACATCCACCATTATTGACGTGAGACCTACTCGACAGTGTACAATTATTGACGTGAGCCTGACTCGACAATGAACCTTTATTGACGTGAGCCAGACTCCAACAGTGTACCATTATTGACGTGAGCCTGACTCGACAATGTACCTTTATTGACGTGAGCCAGACTCAACAGTGTACCATTATTGACGTGAGCCAGACTCAACAGTGTACCATTATTGACGTGAGCCAGACTCAACAGTGTACCTTTATTGACGTGAACCTGGCTCGACAGTGTACCTTTATTCACATGAGCCGGACTCAACAGTGTACCATTATTGACGTGAGCCAGACTCGACAATGTACCATTATTGACGTGAACCCGACTCGACAATGTACCTTTATTGACATGAGCCGGACTCAACAGTGTACCATTATTGACGTGAGCCAGACTGGACAATGTACCTCTATTGACGTTAGCCTGACTCGACAATGTACCTTTATTGACGTGAGCCGGACTCAACAGTGTACCATTATTGATGTGAGCCTGACTCAAACGTGAACAATTATTGATGTGAGTCTTACTTGACAATGTACCATTATTGATGTGACCAGACTCAACAGTGTACCATTATTGACGTGAGCCTGACTCAAACGTGAACCATTATTGATGTGAGCCTGACTTGACAATGTACCTTTATTGATGTGAGCCGGACCCAACCGTGTACCATTATTGACGTGAGCCTGACTCGACAATGTACCTTTATTGACGTGAGCCGGACTCAACAGTGTACCATTATTGACGTGAGCCCAACTGGACAATGTAGCATTATTGACGCGAGCCTGACTAGAACTTGTACCATTATTGACGTGAGCCAGACTCAACAGTGTACCATTATTGACATGAGCCTGACTCGACAATGTACATTTATTGACATGAGCCAGACTCAACAGTGTACCATTATTGACGTGAGCCAGACTCAACAGTGTACCATTATTGACGTGAGCCAGACTCAACAGTGTACCAATATTGACGTGAGCCAGACTCAACAGTGTACCATTATTGACGTGAGCCAGACTCAACAGTGTACCTTTATTGACGTGAACCTGGCTCGACAGTGTACCTTTATTGACATGAGCCGGACTCAACAGTGTACCATTATTGACGTGAGCCAGACTCGACAATGTACCATTATTGATGTGAACCCGACTCGACAATGTACCTTTATTGACATGAGCCGGACTCAACAGTGTACCATTATTGACCTGAGCCAGACTGGACAATGTACCTCTATTGACGTTAGCCTGATTCGACAATGTACCTTTATTGACGTGAGCCAGACTCAACAATGTACCATTATTGACGTGAGCCTGACTCAAACGTGAACCATTATTGATGTGAGTCTGACTCGACAATGTACCATTATTGATGTGAGCCGGACTCAACAGTGTACCATTATTGATGCGAGCCTGACTCTAACATCCACCATTATTGATTTGAGCCCTACTCGACAGTGTACAATTATTGACGTGAGCCTGACTCGACAATGTACCTTTATTGACGTGAGCCAGACTCCAACAGTGTACCATTATTGACGTGAGCCTGACTCGACAATGTACCTTTATTGACGTGAGCCAGACTCAACAGTGTACCATTATTGACGTGAGCCAGACTCAACAGTGTACCATTATTGACGTGAGCCAGACTCAACAGTGTACCTTTATTGACGTGAACCTGGCTCGACAGTGTACCTTTATTGACATGAGCCGAACTCAACAGTGAACCATTATTGATGTGAGCCAGACTCGACAATGTTCCATTATTGACGTGAACCCGACTCGACAATGTACCTTTATTGACATGAGCCGGACTCAACAGTGTGCCATTATTGACTTGAGCTGGACTGGACAATGTACCACTATTGACGTTAGCCTGAGTCGACAATGTACCTTTATTGATGTGAGTCAGACTCAACAGTGTACCATTATTGACGTGAGCCTGACTCAAACGTGAACCATTATTGATGTGAGTCTGACTCGACAATGTACCATTATTGATGTGAGCCGGACTCAACAGTGTACCATTATTGATGCGAGCCTGACTCTTAACATCCACCATTATTGACGTGAGACCTACTCGACAGTGTACAATTATTGACGTGAGCCTGACTCGACAATGTACCTTTATTGACGTGAGCCAGACTCCAACAGTGTACCATTATTGACGTGAGCCTGACTCGACAATGTACCTTTATTGACGTGAGCCAGACTCAACAGTGTACCATTATTGACGTGAGCCAGACTCAACAGTGTACCATTATTGACGTGAACCTGGCTCGACAGTGTACCTTTATTCACATGAGCCGGACTCAACAGTGTACCATTATTGACGTGAGCCAGACTCGACAATGTACCATTATTGACGTGAACCCGACTCGACAATGTACCTTTATTGACATGAGCCGGACTCAACAGTGTACCATTATTGACGTGAGCCAGACTGGACAATGTACCTCTATTGACGTTAGCCTGACTCGACAATGTACCTTTATTGACGTGAGCCGGACTCAACAGTGTACCATTATTGATGTGAGCCTGACTCAAACGTGAACCATTATTGATGTGAGTCTTACTTGACAATGTACCATTATTGATGTGACCAGACTCAACAGTGTACCATTATTGACGTGAGCCTGACTCAAACGTGAACCATTATTGATGTGAGCCTGACTTGACAATGTACCTTTATTGATGTGAGCCGGACCCAACCGTGTACCATTATTGACGTGAGCCTGACTCGACAATGTACCTTTATTGACGTGAGCCGGACTCAACAGTGTACCATTATTGACGTGAGCCCAACTGGACAATGTAGCATTATTGACGCGAGCCTGACTAGAACTTGTACCATTATTGACGTGAGCCAGACTCAACAGTGTACCATTATTGACATGAGCCTGACTCGACAATGTACATTTATTGACATGAGCCAGACTCAACAGTGTACCATTATTGACGTGAGCCAGACTCAACAGTGTACCATTATTGACGTGAGCCAGACTCAACAGTGTACCAATATTGACGTGAGCCAGACTCAACAGTGTACCATTATTGACGTGAGCCAGACTCAACAGTGTACCTTTATTGACGTGAACCTGGCTCGACAGTGTACCTTTATTGACATGAGCCGGACTCAACAGTGTACCATTATTGACGTGAGCCAGACTCGACAATGTACCATTATTGATGTGAACCCGACTCGACAATGTACCTTTATTGACATGAGCCGGACTCAACAGTGTACCATTATTGACCTGAGCCAGACTGGACAATGTACCTCTATTGACGTTAGCCTGATTCGACAATGTACCTTTATTGACGTGAGCCAGACTCAACAATGTACCATTATTGACGTGAGCCTGACTCAAACGTGAACCATTATTGATGTGAGTCTGACTCGACAATGTACCATTATTGATGTGAGCCGGACTCAACAGTGTACCATTATTGATGCGAGCCTGACTCTAACATCCACCATTATTGATTTGAGCCCTACTCGACAGTGTACAATTATTGACGTGAGCCTGACTCGACAATGTACCTTTATTGACGTGAGCCAGACTCCAACAGTGTACCATTATTGACGTGAGCCTGACTCGACAATGTACCTTTATTGACGTGAGCCAGACTCAACAGTGTACCATTATTGACGTGAGCCAGACTCAACAGTGTACCATTATTGACGTGAGCCAGACTCAACAGTGTACCTTTATTGACGTGAACCTGGCTCGACAGTGTACCTTTATTGACATGAGCCGAACTCAACAGTGAACCATTATTGATGTGAGCCAGACTCGACAATGTTCCATTATTGACGTGAACCCGACTCGACAATGTACCTTTATTGACATGAGCCGGACTCAACAGTGTGCCATTATTGACTTGAGCTGGACTGGACAATGTACCACTATTGACGTTAGCCTGAGTCGACAATGTACCTTTATTGATATGAGCCGGACTCAACAGTGTACCATTATTGATGTGAGCCTGACTCTAACATGCACCATTATTGACGTGAGCCTGACTCGACAATGTACCTTTATTGACGTGAGCCAGACTCAACAGTGTACCATTATTGACGTGAGCCAGACTCAACAGTGTATCATTATTGACGTGAGCCAGACTCAACAGTGTACCTTTATTGACGTGAACCTGGCTCGACAGTGTACCTTTATTGACATGAGCCGAACTCAACAGTGTACCATTATTGATGTGAGCCAGACTCGACAATGTACCATTATTGACGTGAACCCGACTCGACAATGTACCTTTATTGACATGAGCCGGACTCAACAGTGTGCCATTATTGACGTGAGCTGGACTGGACAATGTACCACTATTGACGTTAGCCTGACTCGACAATGTACCTTTATTGATATGAGCCGGACTCAACAGTGTACCATTATTGATGTGAGCCTGACTCTAACATGCACCTTTATTGATGTGAGGCAGACTCAACAGTGTACCATTATTGACGTGAGTCTGACTCAAACATGAACCATTATTGATGTGAGTCTGACACTACAATGTACCATTATTGACATGAGCCTGACTCGACAATGTACCTTTATTGACATGAGCCAGACTCAACAGTGTGCCATTATTGACGTGAGCTGGACTGGACAATGTACCACTATTGACGTTAGCCTGACTCGACAATGTACCTTTATTGATATGAGCCGGACTCAACAGTGTACCATTATTGATGTGAGCCTGATTCTAACATGCACCATTATTGACGTGAGCCCTACTCGACAGTGTACAATTATTGACGTGAGCCTAACTCGACAATGTACCTATATTGACGTGAGCCAGACTCAACAGTGTACCATTATTGACGTGAGCCTGACTCGAAAACGTACCTTTATTGACGTGAGCCAGACTCAACAGTGTACCATTATTGACGTGAGCCAGACTCAACAGTGTACCATTATTGACGTGAGTCAGACTCAACAGTGTACCTTTATTGACGTAAACCCGACTCGACAGTGTACCTTTATTGACATGAGCCGGACTCAACAGTGTACCATTATTGACGTGAGCCAGACTCGACAATGTACCATTATTGACGTGAACCTGATTCGACAATGTACCTTTATTGACATGAGCCGGACTCAGTGTACCATTATTGACGTGAGCTGGACAGGACAATGTACCTCTATTGACGTTAGCCTGACTCGACAAAGTACCTTTATTGACGTGAGCCGGACTCAACAGTGTACCATTATTGACGTGAGCCTGACTCAAACGTGAACCATTATTGATGTGAGTCTTACTCGACAATGTACCATTATTAATGTGAGCCAGGCTCAACAATGTACCATTATTGTCGTGAGCCTGACTCAAACGTGAACCATTATTGATATGAGCCTGACTTGACAATGTACCTTTATTGATGTGAGCCGGACCCAACAGTGTACCATTATTGACGTGAGCCCGACTCGACAATGTACCTTTATTGACGTGAGCCGGACTCAACAGTCTACGACTATTGACGTGAGCCCAACTGGACAATGTAGCATTATTGACGCGAGCCTGACTAGAACTTGTACCATTATTGACGTGAGCCAGACTCAACAGTGTACCATTATTGACGTGAGCCAGACTCGACAATGTACCATTATTGACGTGAACCCGACTCGACAATGTACCTTTTTTGACATGAGCCGGACTCAACAGTGTACCATTATTGACGTGAGCCAGACTCGACAATGTACCATTATTGACGTGAGCCTGACTCGACAATGTACCTTTATTGATGATAGCCGGACTCAACAGTCTACCATTATTGACGTGAGCCCAACTGGACAATGTAGCATTATTGACGTGAGCCTGACAAGAACTTGTACCATTATTGTGAGCCCGACTCAACCATGAACCATTATTGATGTAGCCTGACTCGACAATGTACCTTTATTGACGTGAGCCAGACTCAACAGTGTACCATTACTGACGTGAGCCTGACTCAAACGTGACCTATTATTGATGTGAGTCTGACTCGACAATGTACCATTATTGATGTGAGCCGGACTCAACAGTGTACCATTATTGATGCGAGCCTGACTCTAACATCCACCATTATTGACGTGAGCCCTACTCGACATTGTACAATTATTGACGTGTTCCTGACTCGACAATGTACCTTTATTGACGTGAGCCAGACTCCAACAGTGTACCATTATTGACGTGAGCCTGACACGACAATGTACCTTTATTGACGTGAGCCAAACTCAACAGTGTACCATTATTGACGTGAGCCAGACTCAACAGTGTACCATTATTGACGTGAGCCAGACTCAACAGTGTACCTTTATTGACGTGAACCTGGCTCGACAGTGTACCTTTATTGACATGAGCCGGACTCAACAGTGTACCATTATTGACGTGAGCCAGACTCGACAATGTACCATTATTGATGTGAACCCGACTCGACAATGTACCTTTATTGACATGAGCCGGACTCAACAGTGTACCATTATTGACGTGAGCCAGACTGGACAATGTACCTCTATTGATGTTAGCCTGACTCGACAATGTACCTTTATTGATGTGAGTCAGACTCAACAGTGTACCATTATTGACGTGAGCCTGACTCAAACGTGAACCATTATTGATGTGAGTCTGACTCGACAATGTACCATTATTGATGTGAGCCGGACTCAACAGTGTACCATTATTGATGCGAGCCTGACTCTTAACATCCACCATTATTGACGTGAGACCTACTCGACAGTGTACAATTATTGACGTGAGCCTGACTCGACAATGTACCTTTATTGACGTGAGCCAGACTCCAACAGTGTACCATTATTGACGTGAGCCTGACTCGACAATGTACCTTTATTGACGTGAGCCAGACTCAACAGTGTACCATTATTGACGTGAGCCAGACTCAACAGTGTACCATTATTGACGTGAGCCAGACTCAACAGTGTACCTTTATTGACGTGAACCTGGCTCGACAGTGTACCTTTATTCACATGAGCCGGACTCAACAGTGTACCATTATTGACGTGAGCCAGACTCGACAATGTACCAATATTGACGTGAACCCGACTCGACAATGTACCTTTATTGACATGAGCCGGACTCAACAGTGTACCATTATTGACGTGAGCCAGACTGGACAATGTACCTCTATTGACGTTAGCCTGACTCGACAATGTACCTTTATTGACGTGAGCCGGACTCAACAGTGTACCATTATTGATGTGAGCCTGACTCAAACGTGAACCATTATTGATGTGAGTCTTACTTGACAATGTACCATTATTGATGTGACCAGACTCAACAGTGTACCATTATTGACGTGAGCCTGACTCAAACGTGAACCATTATTGATGTGAGCCTGACTTGACAATGTACCTTTATTGATGTGAGCCGGACCCAACCGTGTACCATTATTGACGTGAGCCTGACTCGACAATGTACCTTTATTGACGTGAGCCGGACTCAACAGTGTACCATTATTGACGTGAGCCCAACTGGACAATGTAGCATTATTGACGCGAGCCTGACTAGAACTTGTACCATTATTGACGTGAGCCAGACTCAACAGTGTACCATTATTGACATGAGCCTGACTCGACAATGTACATTTATTGACATGAGCCAGACTCAACAGTGTACCATTATTGACGTGAGCTGGACTGGACAATGTACCACTATTGACGTTAGCCTGACTCGACAATGTACCTTTATTGACATGAGCCGGACTCAACAGTGTACCATTATTGATGTGAGCCTGACTCTTAACATGCACCATTATTGACGTGAGCCCTACTCGACAGTGTGCAATTATTGACGTGAGCCTGACTTGACAATGTACCTTTAATGATGCGAGCTGGAGTCAACAGTGTACCATTACTGACGTGAGCCTGACTCGACAGTGTACCTTTATTGACGTGAGCCGGACTCAACAGTGTACCATTATTGATGTGAGCCTGACTCTAACATGCCTTGCAAGATATCAATTGATCCACAACACAACATAATGACAACAGTACCAAATTCAACTTAAATTACAACAGACAGGCAATAGATCAATTGAACACCAACAACAAAACACAATGACAACAGGTCCTAATTAAACTGAAACAGCAGCCAGGGCTTTTTTACCTTATATAATACAGGCCTGTAAAGGGCCTCTTCCCAACAGAAAATTGGACTGTTTTTTCCCAACTGTGGCAGAAATATTTCCCAATCGGAAAACAGCAGTCTCGCAGAATTTGAGAAAAAGCATGAATTCTGCAGTGTGTTTTTGGCTGCTAAGTAAATTCCGACTTGGAAAAGTTAATAATAATGGTAAATAATGGAAGACTATATAAATAAAGTATATTAATGTCATATTTACTTAATTTATGAAACCTTGTATTTTTCCCAAAATGAGAAATAAGCGCATTCATTTTTCCCAAAATGGACAGGCCTGGGCCTCTTCCCAGTTTTGTGGAAAAAAGCCCTGGCAGCAGCCGGGAAATATATCAATTGATCAACAACAATTGAAGACAACGCCACAGGACCTAATAAAACTTAAGCAACAACAGCCGTGCAAGATATCAATTGATCAAGAACACAACATAATGAAAACAGCACCACAAATTCAACTTAAACAAGAGGTCAATGACCTTGAAGCTCTACTGATTGATTTTGATTTCAGGAAGTAGTCGCTACAAACTTCTTTTCTGAAAAATTATTTTTAGCCGTGGAGGCCATCTTGAATTTCCAGCCGACCTGAAATTTTGCTAGGATCAATTAGACATCAAGAGGAACATTCCTGTGAAGTTTCATGAAAATCCGTCAAGTAGTTTCAGAGGAGTTGTCGCTACAAGTTTTCATTATATAACTCTATGTAAACAAAGATGGCCGCTGACAGCCATGTTTAACATCGAATCAAAACAATTTTTGACAAGGACCAACATCATGTCATGCTGATCATTTTAGAAAAAGTCCCATATCAATATCACTTAAAGTTTTCAAGAAGTAGTCGCTACAAACTTGTATTTTGAAAATCTATTTTTAGCCATGGTGGCCATCTTGAATTACCGGCCGGCCTCAAATTTTGCTAGGACCAATTAGACATCAAGAGCAACATTTGTGTGAAGTTTCATGAAAATCCGCTAAGTAGTTTCAGAGGAGTAGTCGCTACAAGTTTTCATTATATAACTCTATGTAAACAAAGATGGCCACAGGCAGCCATGTTTAACGTCGAATCAAAATAATGTTCAACTCCGATAACCATCATGTCATGCTGATCATTTTAGAAAAAGTCCCATATCAATATCTCTTTTAGCCGTGGTGGCCATCTTGAATTTCCGGTCGACCCGAAATTTTGCTAGGATCAATTAGACATCAAGAGCAACATTCAGGACACATTACATAATTACAACAATAGTACTTATAATTACCTCAAGCATGCAGTCTGGATACTTCCAATGTCCCAGGCTCAGGTGATCATATCTTAGGCCAGCATAAACTGTTTTTACAAAGGTGGCTCACGTCCAGATTACGAGGCAAATCTGAGACACATTTTACACATGTACATTGATCTGTGTGCCGAAATGTTCAACTGAGTGTGTGTTGTTCGGAGTGGATGGATTGTCTCCCATACTGAGAAAAAGAGTGCCCACACTTCTTATGCATAACTCCAAGTTTCTTATTGTACAGCATACAGTCCGAATGTCTTACACCATAGTCGATTTTACACTGTAAAATCATTAAATACTTGTTAAAATCCACACTTGATGCCTTTTTACAATCCTCAAACTCACTTGTTTCCATTTTGAAGGCTTTTTTTCCAGAGAACACAAATCTGCATCAATCAGCTGCTGCATGTACAGTACAGCTCACGCGAAACACACACTTCACTCGATTCGCCGAGTTTGGTCGTATCGAGTTTCGCGCGTAACTACGCGGAGTCAGTGTCTGCACTCGGCGAATTCACGCGGCGAAAGTACGCTATTGCCGAGTGATAGCAACTCCGAGTTACTCCGCGTAGAATCCAATTAAGCAAAGGTGCACACCTGTGAACTCAGCGTACCTCGGCGTGAAGAATGCCGCGTATCACGGCGTAACATTTAATTAACTGAAATTAAGATGTTGTTTTTTACTTCGACGTCGGCCTTTTTTTTTTTGAATCGAATAGAATATTTCCAATCACGGGCCACCAAGTAAATGTATGTAATGTAATAAATATAGGCACGCACACACAACAAATGCTTGATTGTGACGAGGAGTATAAATCAAATTATGAAGCAACATTATATTGATAAAAGAGGTCTCTACCAATTACATGCACAAGGTCTCTACCAATTACATGCACAAGATGTGTAAACCTTTAAAATGACCTTGCTGTTTAATTGAATTAAATTGGAATTTATAGTCGCACCGACTATATATATACGTAATTTAGATAATGTAAACTGTTTTACACTTAAATTGCCCAACCATTTGTATTTCACTAAAAGCCTTAAAATTAACGTAGTTATCGGAATTGGCAATTCAGTGCAATATTGCTCGCTAAACATATTACAACTTTCTTTTCAGGTAGAAGTTTGATCAGCAAATAGATTTATATCGGTGCACAATTTCGTACATGTATCTGTTGATTATGTGCAGAATAGTACCGGAGATAACAAAAAGCAAGTGCAATCAGATTAATTGCATTTCCTATTGTATACCCGCGTGCCCGAACCCAGCATTGTATGACTGTACGTTTATAATTTAATAAAAACATAGAAAGTTGTTTGATGTTTAGTTTTCAGGCAAGTTTATGTGGTATTGTTACGCCGACGACTCACTACTACATATCTTTAGTACCGACATATTTTGCAAGTGGATTATTTCTTTTTAACTATTAATTGAAACTGAAAAACAATGACCCCCAACCCGTACATTTTTTTCTAATTTCTTCGCAGGTGAATATCATGAAGGTGAGAAAAAACGTATTCTATTTTTCAATGACATGCTAGATCATTATTAAATTGACTGTAAAAGGCCTATTATGAAATATTAAGTGTATATGTGTGAAGTTATTAAACTGAGAAGATGTGTTTGATATATCAAAGCATTTTCTTAAATCGACTTCCTGCACAATTATCACCTATTAATCCGTACTTTCTTTTAATTTCTTAGAGTAGAGACAATGATCGTGAAGGTGAGAAAAAACACGTCTTTTTCAATGACATGTTAGATTTTTGTTAAATTGCCTGTACGCAGCCTGTTATGAAATATTAAGTATATGTTTGAAGTCATTAAACTGAGATGTGTTTGCCATATCAAAGCATTTTTTTAATCGACTTTCTGCACAAAATGTATCCCCTATTGTTTCATGAAAGTAATAATGACTCAACTTTTACAAGTGAGAAGATGCGAAAAAACAATTAAAGTGTAATAAATCAATAGATGCAGGTAGACACAATTGTAAAAAAAAAAGTCACCCTCCCACTAAAACTACGATTTAATTTGTGAATAGAGGAATTCGCCAGGGCGATGTTTTTAGACCAATTTAATTACTTTTGTAAATCACGTTTTTTTCTCTTATCAATGTTTAATAATGATCTTACACGAGTGCCTGATTAATATTGAGTTGGATACTGCTTCCATTAAATTATACCAAGCAACATCCTACGCGATTTACATATTCCAAAAGTAATTAAATAGGTCTAAAGACATCGCCCTGGCAAATTCCCTTATTCACAAATTTAATGAAAGTAAAACTGAAATAAGCCTGAATATTTTTACATGTAACTTGCAGTTGAATATGTCTATACACTTTTATCTAGACTGTGCTATACTTGAATATTAAATATGAAACTGGGCTATACTTGAATATTAAATACAAAAATGTGTATTGATTGTTACTCCTTACTTGATCATGCAAGAAAGTTGCTCATTCAGAAGTATACACATTTTTATTACCCCGAAACCAGAATCACTACAGGATGGGCAACAGTAGTCACAAAAATTAATGAGAGACCAAAAAGAAAAGAGGTCAGGGCGAAGGTGAACGGAAGGCATGCACCCACGTCTGAGAATGTACTGCAAAACATTGAAAATTTGCAGACCAACACATCATTTGGACAGTAGGGTGTGTGAGGTTTGGTGCACCCTAGAACCTGGTTTAAACCCCAGTCTTTTTTGCCACTGACCGTTTGAAGACGACAGCCCTATTGTCAACCTATTTTTGTGTGTTTTTGACGTCATATTCCTTATTAACATTTTTCCATTCATGTTTGGCAGGTGCTGTTCATAAAAAAACACCCCATACTTTTGAACATTTGAAAATCATGTCAACTTTTTTTGTTGATCAACCCTCATATTTGACAAAATCAGCAAATATTTTTATAAAGTTGGTCTTAAAATCCACTTAGGTAGGTTCATGTATACATACAGCACATGATACCACAAAACATCTAAGACAATAAGGCACGCAAACGAAAGATGTATTTACATACATGTATATACTGTACTTTACTCAGTATACATATTACATATTTTATTTATCCAAGAGAATACCACGATACGTCCCTAATTATCTATACTAGTGTAATTGAAGCGTGATCTGACCTGGTTACAATATCGTAACTCTGCTCAATACACATGCTCAATACACATGAAAACACCCGATTCAGAGTCCTGACCATGGCAACGCGCTTGACGTGTAAGACGTGTGCTAAGAAATAGAGTGTGTATTTAAGTTTTGTGTTTGGAAGCTAATATTGGTTGCCGTTACAGATTAAAACTAAATATTTATTTCGTCCTCATGACAGTTGTGTTTAATTGCATTTGAGAGTACAGCAGCACAAATGTCAACTATAAGGTAACTTTATTATTACTTTCACGTACAGTGTACATTTACAACAAACATAAATATAAAACACGTAGATCTATGCAGATGTACATTACCTGTACGAATGCCTTTCATCATTGTTTCAGACATAAACATTCAAGTCAAATAAAAAGTTCATTTACCTGAATAATTGACGACTCGGCGAATGCCGAGTTCGTCTACGCGGAGTATCTCGGCGAAGTTACGCTAGTCATTCGTCACGTAGCTGATTTCCACTCGGCGTAGTTTTATCGTCCAAACTCCGCGTAATTACGCGATTTCTGAATTCCTCACTCGGCGTGAAAGAGTAAAGTGTGTGTTTCGCGTGAGCTGTACTGTATTTGAGTGCTGAACTGGATGCAGTTTGGTTTACGTCTCACCAGTGTATTAGCCAGCCAACCGTGCAGTCGTCTTTTGCACGGCCGTTTTTGAAAAATCGCGGCCAATATTTGGGGGATTGGGTTGGGTAATTGTATATTTTTTTTTTTGCTCAACAGCACTTCCAAATTATTACTTTCTCAGTATCGTTATGTTTTGTATACATTTATGAAGAAATATGATCTAAAATGTATTTTTTTCACCTTTATCTGTAAAAATAAATTACCCCCGGAGACACCCACTTGTCGCGAATTGGCGCGTGTTAGCAACTTATTTTGCACATCCTGTTTGCATATCTGCACACCCAGTTCTTGAATTTCTGCCTAATACACTGCGTCTCACAACACTGATAATTTTACATTGCTCTGCGAGGACCCCTCTGGAGCACTGATCACCACTGTAGATCTTCCTGAATTTTCTTAAAAATATTTTCTTTGTGAAACTTGATGTCTATTGCACAAAATATCCAGCAAAAACACGGGGTTGACCAATTTGCTTTTTTTTTTATCAATAGTTTGAAGAGACACTCTTGAATTTGACCATTTCACTGACATTTTGAAATGTATCCCTACCCAGTATTAGATTCTCAGATCTGGTCTCAGAAACATTCAGGTATATATCCAAACCTGTATGAAATCATGAACTTGTCCCATTCTTGTCACCTGCAACAAAAAAGAGAAAATATTTGTACATTTTAAATAAACAAGAACCGAATAACACACTTCTATATTTTTAAGTGCAAGGATGTTCCTACCGTGGCAAGGGAAATAACTGTTTAGTGAGACCTGAAGGACCGACAATGGATGGATGGACGATAAGTATACACTGGTAAAGACGGACAGACAAACTGACTGACTGCCTGACGGAGTGCAATCATATAGTCTGTCCAGTCTATGACCGGCTTCCTGTCCATGACCGGCAGGGAATTAATAATAGTATAGGCAATTATCAGCATAGGTTATAAGGAATATATAGAAATAGCAGTGTGAGCCATAATCAGCCTATGATATGGGGGCAAAGATAAATAGCAGTATACAGTTGGTGCACGCGGATTACGACTAATCACACTCAATACGGGGATTTTATCTCACCGCGATCGGCGGACAGTCCACTCAACGCAGGGACAATAACGTTTGACCACCGTGACACAATCACCGTGATCCGTATTGATTCGCACATCGCGTAACCCGGTGTGAAATCGCAAGCAATCGCCGCGATGTACAGTTGCTGCCACGCGGATTAAGACTAATCCCACTCATCGCGGCGATTTTATCTCACCGCGGACACACTGATTTTGTCCCCGTGATCCGCGGACAGCCCGCTCATCGCGGGGATAATATATTTTTTCCACCGCGACACAATCACTGCGATTCGCGGTGGTCTGTTTTGATTCGCACACCGCTTTACCTGGTGTGAAATCGCAGGCCATCGCCGCGATTTATCTTCAGTATCAATGTACAATTGTGCAGTCAATTTAATGCATTATTATTCAATAACTATTAATAACCCGAAGCAGAAGACAATTTTATTTTTGTTTTCGGAAAATTCAAATGCCCGGATAATGTATACTGGGTCACGATAGTTATATGGCGGTTCATATTACCGACTTCGCGGTGACTGAACATAAAATTCAAATCTTATACTGGAAATTAGAATTATATTTTTTTAATTAATCGTTATTTTAACATATTTTGCTATCCTGCTGTTGGTTATTAATACATCGATGGGTTCTTTAGTCAGAAATAATCCGAAAAATTGTAAAGAATTCCGGGTCATAAACCCGTTATTAGTGCCGCCTTGTTAATAGGTAATGTCCGGTGAAGAGAAATGTGACTTTTGGAAAACAAAAACGAAACACACACGTTATTAAATGCACTAAAAGTTTGAAATACCTATTGCTTCCAAAATTGTTCATTGTATTTATCATTTTTATTACATTTTTCATTGATCCGTGCTCTAATTTCCCCCGCGAATCTATCATGGAGAATCGCGGTGATTTCTTTCTTTCAAGACTGGATTTTGCAATCGCGGCGATTTTTACAGTCGCGGGGAATCCCCCCGCGATATTTCGGGTGACAATCCGCGGTAATATCGCGGGGATTTGTGACTTTGATTGAAAAACGGCCGCGGGGAAGCTGCGAAACAGTCGTAATTCGCGTGGCAGCAACTGTACCTTCATTATCAATGTACAATCTTGCAGTCAATTTAATGCATTATTATTCAACAACTATTAAAAAATTGAAGCAAAAGACAATTTTAGTTTTGTTTTGGGAAAATTCACAAATGCCATGATAATGTACAGCACAGCTCACGAGAAACCCACACTTTACTCTATTCGCCGAGTTTGGTTGTATCGAGTGCCGCGCGAACCTTCGCCGAGTCAGTGTTTGAACTCGGCCACACAGCGAAAGTACGCCATTGTCAAGTCACTCGTTGTGATCACTGTACACAGAGTTACTCCGCATAGAATCCAATTAACCATGAGCGCACACCTGTGGTGATTTATTATTGGAAAAATCTGGATTTTCTGAACAAATGTTCGGGGGAAGTTTTTCGACAGCGTGCTTGGAAAAGCCAATCGCCAGAAAAAGTATAAACAGTGAGAGGCTGAGTGCATCTTTTCTGTGCAAAGTTGACACGACTGATAAATACAATGAATGAATTTCAAAACAAATTGTGTTCATTTCTGATGTCCAAAAGTCATTTCTTCTTCTACCGACATAAATACCCATAATCCTTGGCCATGTATGTACCTTTTAACAAGGCGGCACTAACTACGGGTTTATTACTCCGAATTCTTTACAATTTTTTTCTCAATAAAGAACCCATCAATGTATCAATAATAAACAGCAGAATAGTAAAAATTTGATACAAATAACGAAAAAATATAATTATAATTTTCAGTATAATAATTACTGATTGAATTTAATGTTTATTCGCCGCGAAGCCAGTAACAGGAACCGCCATATAACTGTCGTGACCCAGTATACAGTACAGCTCATTTCAGTACATTTCCGTTGAGTTCTGTCATCTATAAAGCAATCACAGACAAACTCGCTTTATAGCAAACACATATCTTTATTTCATAATTAGCAGTCAATAAAACAAGCAATAGAAGTTTGCGCTTTTGCTTATTGATAAGTGCTGGTAAGCAAATCGATGTACTGATACATGTATGCGATTTGGTGGTGTTTATTTTATAGTTTTGACGGCGGAGTGATATGCCAAAGTACAAACCTTTATACTACCGCAATATATTCCTGAGCATAATTTACTGTATATTTAAAACGTTCAAGCCGAAAATTATTTTCTTTGTAATATAAGCATTTCATATGTATGAAGTTAATTCAGAAAAATATTACTGTAGTGTCCTCAAGAAATTTTGCATGAATTTCCCCCGTTTGCCAAGATTCTTGGTATTTGGTGAGACGTTGTCAGAGACGTATGTGCATGCAAGAAAGGACAACTCTGGGTAGAGATTGGTAAAATACATTGCAGCAGATAGGAAATTCCCAATTTGCCAAACCTCTAACTGCCTACATCATGCTACATTCTGTCTCGGATGATACAGACGTAATAAAATTAGCTCTCTGTATGGTGGCATGCGTTAAAAACTAATGAATAATAATGGGATGCCTATCTAGAACGGATACCTGAAGTGCCGAAGCTGTAAGTTGTCTCTGATGCTGTGAATTTCGCTAGGTTTCACGATTGATATTTTTTTCTTTCTACAGTTCGGCCATCTTAACTTCCAGAACGAGGTTTTTCGGTACGGAGTGTCTATTGACACGTAAGTAATAATAGCACAACCGTAAGAGTAGGTTGATGACAGTTATCACGCCCGTAATATTAACATTATACTGTTATGAGTTCATATATTTTGCCAATTTTATATAAAGTCGTATAAAGTTTATTTTTTGTAATATATTGGTTATATAATATATATGTTTGTAAGTGTTCTTTCAAAATGGTCAACAAACTGTATCTTAAACGTTCTTATATTAGACATTGTCATTGTGATATATTAAACATATATGAATGTGCGTGTCAGTACTTAAGGTCAGTAGTCATTTGTTTTTAATTCTACAATTCATCTTTAGACACTGTACTTAACTTTTAATAAATATACAGTTTCTGGCTGCATATATGCCACCACCCTGTCGTGATGATCAGAATTGATCTGTGACAGTAAAGGAAGAAAAAAAAAATTAAAGAAAGAAAATGTATCATATCTTAAGTGTTATTTTTTAATGATTTTGTTCCTGAATGAAACTTGAATTAACACGAGAAACGTATCACCGCTTCATGCGGAAATTTCCAATGTGTGTGTGAGCATGCTGCGGCAGATCTCCTGTCTCGGCAACTAGATAAATATACACACAATAAATATGTTATTAGTAGTAGTCCAGTGTTTATTTATCCTCGCCGTGTTGAAATTATTCATTTTGGCGAGCCTTTCAAAAGAAGATTAAGTCGTCGTTGGTCGAATGTCGTTTCATCAATCGGTTCCAATGGAGATTACAAGATGCAGACGAAGAGTTGAGTTGGTGGCTATTGGGTGAAGAAATCCATCGTTGACTATCCAAAGAAGTTTACATGACAGTAGATTAGAGTTAATTCCAAGTAAATTGTTGTTTCAGCCAATGGGATGACAGCAGATGTTGTAAGGAGGTCAATCCGATGTTGTAAGGAGGTCAATCCCATTTCCGGCTCGAAAGTTGATTAATGTCTCTCCGCCAATCAGAAGGCCCCACGCGTCTGAAGAAGTGTCCCATGTAGGTCAATCCAACTGTTCTGCGTAGTTGTTGCACGTGGAATCTCAACAAAGTGAGCCGTCTGTATGTTTCCGGAACCATTGTCTAGCCTTACTAAGAATACCATACAATGGCCTCGAAGCTCACGTTCAATCTGTGTAGGCTCCACGTATGTCCATGATGATTATGTCCCAGTAGACTGCAAAAAACGGCCCTGAGAAGGGCCACGGTATCACCCTAGTGTGGGGTGTATACCATAACGAAACGTTTCTTCTACACTTTCAACGTTCGGCTCGATGAAAACAAACCAACACCGGGCCCGACGTTGATGGTGGTCGATGATGGTCACGTTCCGGATCCCCTGCAGGACGCGTCAACATCGCTTGAAGAGCTGTCGGTATGTTGGTATCGTCGGCAACGAAAAACTCTCCATTGAAGACGGACACGTCCTGCTGGTTCGGTGGTCTGAACGGGAATGAAATATGTTATCACGACGCATGACTCTATTCATAATTTTGACAAAGCATCATCAAAATAAACTAACCAATCAGTGAGCAGAAATTTGAGACACCTCTACATTCTGGTAGGTGATAAACTCGGTCTTTATCCTTGATGTTCAACCAAGTTTACTGTTAAAATTTAGGTATTTACAGTGTGATTATTTTGAAACACTGCAAATCTCATACACATTAATGCAAATTGATTCAAAATATGTATCTTTCAAAATCGAATCTTGAAAATTATCATCTTTTTACTCTGCCAAAGATTTTTATTTTACTATAGAACCTAAGGATAAAAACCGAGTAACACAACTTTTATCACCTAGTGAAAATAATGTCAAATCTCAACATTTTGGCAATGCAAAATTATGAATTAGGGATAAAATACAAATTCTAAAAGTGGTGAATAGGAGAGGCAGGCCAAAGGGCACAAATAAACCATTTTGGGAATTTTCTAATAAGACAAAACGGAAAAAAAGGATGTCCCATCTGAAACATCTGAAACCAAGAAAATGTGTTACACAATAGAAATATTGCACTGTAATCACTGTAATGTACTTGTACCAAGTATTTGGGTTCCGGATCGGAGGCCTTTGTACTTTGACAAGTAGATTGTACAGATGACTTTACTGGTTGGTTTGCGAGCTTGGGAAGTACCAACCACGACAACAACTTCTGCGCATGCGTAGAGGTAATTGGGAATCTCCAGAAGTAGGTTACACTCCACCAATTGTAGAACTACTACACCTTATATGTAAATAAAATCAAGATGAAATTATATATAGTTTGTTTTTGTTTGTTTAATAATTTTCAACAGGAACGTATGTACGTGTATTAAACGCCTGTTTTCAGTAACTAAATTAAGGGTGATCACAGATCTAATAATTAGATATGTGGGGTGATCCATTTATTCACCCCGTCATAGGTTTGTGAGGGTCGGGGTGGGCCACCCCTCAGCAAACCGTACATTAATCCGAGCCTTCTCTGACCTTATCAGCACTTTTTAAAGAGTTTGATAGTTCATCGCGGGAGAGGGCGCGGGAGAGGGCCTTCCCTCTTGGTTTAAGTCAAGATATATAAGTAAGTATGCATTGAATTAACATTTAACGCATCTAAAGTGAGCCTCTATTTATGTATCTCTTTGAACCAAAATAGTTGTTACATGTATCCACAGATCTAATAACAAACAGACTGGACACTTCCTATCTGATCCAATGAAGTAGTCAAAATATCACTTTGCACTTCAACTTTTCCATCTAACTCGTCTTTCAAATATTGTTCAATTTTGATGAGAAAATATGCAACAGATTCATAATCAATTTCCACAAGGCATCGGGCCCAGGCAGCATAACGCCCTTAATTGGTGTTTTTTGTTTTTGTGTGTGTATGTGGTTAACTGTTGTCCTTGAATGCTACTTTTCATGTTCGATTTTTTTATATCTCTATTTACATACAGCAGCCTCGCGATGAGATAGTGCCCATCAACCAGGTAATATATCAGAAATCATGTTGGTGAAGGACCTATTACGACATTCAGTTGATGGGCGCCAAACCGACCTTATACTATTGGATTTTAGTATGGCATTCGATAAGGTAAGCCACGAACAACTATTGATAAAATTGCACCAATATGGCATCAGAGGGGAGACCTTACAATTAATCATCAATGGAGTATTTTGTTAATATCATTTGTTTCTAAGTTCTGCATCATATATATAAACTAGTGCGTTTTTGATAAAAGTCAAATCGTACTCATTATTTTGATCAAATCGTACTCATTATTTTGGTCAAATCGTACTCATAAATAGCATCAGAGTGATTTGACCTGCCATGAGTACGATTTGACCGAAAAGTGAGAGTGAATTGACTAAAACAGTACGATTTGATCGAGTACGATTTGACTTAAGTACGATAGCGATTTGACCAGGGGAATCAAAACGAGGCTTACCGCTATGTCTATGAGGAAAGTTATTCGAAATTCAGCAAAAAAATATCTCAAATTACAAAGTTCACAGAAGATGACATACATTGTTATAATGCGGAATAGATACCTAAATGTTGTATGGATAAAACGAGATCGGTTAGGAATTACAACTGCACTGTATACTTGAGAAAATGCCGATGCAAAATGCAGTGATATGAAATGGAAATTTAACGGACACGTGATTTAAATTCGACTGAGTTAAATAACGGATTATGGCTAAAACACGGATTAACATTAAAAGTTACTGTCATAAATCCATTACTTGAGACGTATATAATCTAATTAGACCGCAAATACAATGTAAATACGCCAGGATAATAAAATGAGGATTGCCTATTGGAACGGAGAAGCTTACACTATGTCAACATGAGCTTCAGATTTGATAAAAGGTAACATGTTTTTACATTGTTTGTATGGTGATTTTCATTTTCAAAACATGCAAGGTTATATATGGCCGTTGATTTTTTGTGGTTGATGTAGACCACCCGTTTTTTATCTGGGTAGAACCAGTACTGTACATCTCCCGCCATCCGTAAGAATCGACACTTCCTCACTTACAAGTCGAGGCCCCAGTGGGATTCGAACCCGCAGCGGTGTGAGGCGAAGGTTTACAATGCAATGTTGTTAACCATTCGGCCACGGAGATGCTGAAAACGTGAGATGTGCATTTCATTAAATATGCATGTAATCGGGGAATGATATGGGCACTCGCTTGCGCCCATTTGCGAGCTGGACGAGATGCGAGCTGGACGATGTACGGGCAAGTACACATACAGGTGCACACGTCCGTATTTGCAAGTGCTGTAATCTGCTGTAGTCTACCCAACATCGTCAAATACACACCTTGCATACATACAACAAAAGGACAAAAGCGTCTGAAAATCCATTTCGTTCACTGAGATGTTTAAAAGGCAGGGTTCGACACTAACGGTAGTCCGGTAGTCCGAGACCACCAGAATTTGCCTCGGACTACGTAGACCTCCAAGCTCAGTAGTCCCGTGGACTACCTACTTTGACCAAAGCAAATAGACATAATTGTCAACTAAGTGATAAAACTTAACAAATAAAACAACTTTATTATTTAATTTTTCATTTACATTTTTCATTTTGGGCACGAAGTTTGTTAAATCTCCTATCCAAAGTTGTTTTCACGTCGAAAACGCAACATTTTGTGGCAAAACGCTTTTCACAGACATAACTGGTTTCCGTTATGAATGTAAATCTACAAAGCCGAGTCCCAGCGCTTGCTCAAGACAGCTACCCATTTTTTACGACAACCGTAAATCATAACAAAGTGCGGCCCTGGATTGTTTTACGAGAAAAATGCGAACATTTTTAATACACTCAAAGCACTCGTTTATTAACGCGATTTGATACAGTATTCAATGTATTTCATTGATAAAGTATGAAATTAATGTATATATGGATGTGCATCTTTCCCAAAATGCGTGTCACCGGTTTTCACGATTCCAAAAAGAACGCAACTCGCAAGAAAAGATAGGACCGTAAATATATTTGTTTAGTTCTGAATATATTTCATTGATGTACATGTACAGGCCTTACACTACTGCATAAATATTCAAAAATAAGACCAAGTGGACTTAAATTTGGGGCAAGTGAGGTTTTGGGCAGGGCAATTGCCCTTTGAAAATACACTTGCCCTGAGGCTGGGAAAATGGATTTTAAAAATATTTCCAAGAACCCTGTTTTGAAACAGTCTTTTATCTCTGAGAGAGCTTTCTAATTTAAATAAGGCATTAATTTTGCACATAAAAATCATCTCATAGCAGATGGTGAATCTCAGAATTTTATAAAAATAATAAAGACGTGACGAATCGTCATTTCAGTCGAACGTCCCACTGAAATGATCATATACCACTATTGCATTTCCCATAGGCCTACATTATAGCCTTTTGGCCTTCAATCTCTGTTTCTAAATAAGACCGGCTGAAAAAACACTAACTTTTCTTAAAGAACTATCTACACTCAAAAATGATCAGCAAATTGGAAATAATGTAATGCTTTCAGCCTCTAATACTTCACTGAAGGTGTCACCCTAGAATGGCAGTAAATAAGTTGTACTTTATTTACTTCTTTTTACTTTTTGTAAATATACCCTCAGTACGTATTTCAAACTTTTAATGCATTTAATGACACCAAGGGCCAGCAGAGCTTATGGGATGGTGTGTTGTCCGTCTTCCGTCCGTCCGTCTGTCTGTCTGTTAGCAATTTTATAAAATCGTCATCTCCTCTGAAACCGCTTGAAGGATTTTGATGAAACTTCATCACAATGTTACTTTGGATAGTCTCTCTCAGAATTGTTTTTCGCAGCTGCCAGTCATCCAAGATGGCCACCATAGCTAAAACTAGGTCAAATTTAAGGAAATTTCAAACGATATCTTCGACGAAACCACGTATTCCATTCTACTGAAATATCATATACATGTTCCTTGGGTTGGCTTCTATCAAGTTTGTGTTTTTCGTTATCGTCGAATAATCAAAATGGCCACCACGGCGACTCAAAGTTTACATAGAGTTGTATAGGAAAAGGTTAAAAATGACATCTTCTCTAAAACCGCTGGAAGGGTTTTGATGAAACTTAATCACAATGATATTTTAGATAGTCCCTCTCAGATTTGTGTTTTTCGCGGCCGCCAGTCATCCAAAATGGCCACCATGGCTAAAACTAGGTCAGATTGTAAGAAATTTCAAACGACATCTCCTCCGAAACCACTTGTTCCATTTTACTGATATATCATTTTCATGTTCCTTGGGTTGGCCTCTATCAAGTTTGTGTTTTTCAATTTCGTCGAATAATCAAAATGGCCACCACGGCGACTCAAAGTTTACATAGAGTTATAAAGGAAAAGGTTAAAAATGACATCTTCTCTGAAACCGCTTGAAGGATTTTTATGAAACTTCATCTCAGATTTGTGTTTTTCGCGGCCGCCAGTCATCCAAGATGGCCGCCATGGCTAAAACTAGGTCAAATTTAAAGAATTTTTGACGAACGACATCTCCGCAACCACTTGTTCCATTTTACTGATATATCATTTACATGTTCCTTGGGTTGGCCTCTATCAAGTTTGTGTGTTTTGTTAACGTCGAATAATCAAAATGGCCGCCACGGCGACTCAAACTTTACATGAGAGTTATAAAGGAAAAGGTTAAAAATGACATCTTCTCTGAAACCGCTTGAAGGATTTTGATGAAACTTAATCACAATGATATTTGGGATAGTCCCTCTCAGATAATTGTTGTTCATGGCCGCCAGTCCTCCAAGATGGCCGATATGTCTAAAACTAGGTCAAATTTAAGGAAATTTCAAACGACATCTACGAAACCATCTATTCCATTCTTGTGAAATATCATATACATGTTCCTTGGGATGGCCTCTATCAAGTTTGTGTTTTTCGTTTTCGTCTAATAATCAAAATGGCCACCACAGCGACCCAAAGTTGGCATAGAGTTATATAGGAAAAGGTTAAAAATGACATCTTCTCTGAAACTTCTTGAAGGATTTTGATGAAACTTAATCACCATGATATTTGGGATAGTCCTCTCAGATTTGTATTTTTCTCGGCCGCCAGTCATCCAAGATGGCCGCCATGGCTAAAACTAGACCAAATTTAAGGAAATTTCAAATGACATCTCCTTCGAAACCACTTATTCCATTCTTGTGAAATATCATATACATGTTCCTTGGGTAAGCCTCTCTTCATTATCGTCAAATAATCAAAATGGCCGCCACGGCAACCCAAACTTTACATGAGTTATATATATGAAAAATTAAAAAATTACATCTTCTCTGAAACCGCCTAAAAGATTTTGATGAAACTTAAGCACAATGATATTTGGGATAGTCCCTCTGAGATTTGTGTTTTTTGCAGCCGCCAGTCATCCAAGATGGCCGCCATGACTAAAACTAAAGTCAAATTTAAGTAAATTTCAAACGACATCTCCTCCAAAACCACTTATTCCATTCTTGTGAAATATCATATAACTGTTCCTTGGATTGACCTCTATCGAGTTTGTGTTTTTCGTTATCGTCGAATAATCAAAATGGCCGCCACGGCGACTCAAAGTTTACATAAAGTTATATAAGACAAGGTTAAAAATGACATCTTCTCTGAAACCGCTTTAAGGATTTTGATGAAACTTATTCACAATGATATTTGGGATAGTTCATCTCAGATTTGTGTTTTTCGCGGCTGCCAGTCACCCAAGATGGCCGCCATGGCTAAAACTAGGTCAAATTTACGTTATCGTCAAATAATCAAAATGGCCGCCACGGCGACTCAGAGTTTACATAGAGTTATAAAGGAAAAGGTTAAAAATGACCTCTTCTCTGAAACCGCTTGAAGGATTTTGATGAAACTTAATCACAATGATATTCGGGATAGTCAACAATGTTTGTGACTGCTCTCAAGGTGTGCGCTATCCATCGAGTCCCTCCAACACGTACATTTTTATCGCGCATTGTTATTGTCACGACACGGGCACAGCCATATTGTAAAGAAAAATACGTAACGAGCGATTTCATTGGCTGCTGGTCGATAACTGGCTGTATGATGCAATTTCATTGGCTGCGGTCAAAAAATGTGAGACAGGTTAACGCATTGTTGAGAGGAAATCGAGTTTAGCTTGTCGAAAAAGCTAGTCGCCCGGACGAACTACCGACTTATGAAATCTACTCGCCCAGTTTGAAATTTAGTCGTCCCGGTCGAACGGGCAACCGTTACGGTCGAACGGGCAACCGTTAGTTTCCATCCCTGCGTCTACAGGCCCTCTTGGGCCTCTTGTTCATATAGACATATAGGAAAAAAACTTTAAAAAATCTTCTCTGAAACCACAAAGAACAGAGCTCTCATGTATTACATGTAGCATCAGCTTATGGTCCACTACTAAGCTTTTTTTTTTTTTTTTTTTCAGCCACCTTAAGGTGACCCATTTAATCTCCCCGTCTTAGGTGGGACAAGGGTCGGGGAGGGCCACCCCTTGCCTCACCTTACAAGTAAACATGTAGTATATCAATGTAATATAAGATAGAGCATAATTTATATCAATATGGATCAATGTAAACCTACTGCATGTAGTAATGTTTTATATCAATATCAAGTCATTGTAACTGTTGTCCTTAAAGTAACTGAAGAAAAAAAACAACAACGTATTCTCTCCACCTAGGACCATGTTCACTAATCTCTGTGTGAGGGTACCTGTAAATTTCTTCATTACATTGTACTTTAGCTGCCAGGTGCCTTAATTGACAACTGTAATTTTTACTTATGCCGATTTCTCCTTAAATATTTATTTAATAACATTTGCATATTCCTACTCCTTAAAAAATCTTCTCTGGAACCACATGGCACAGAGCTCTCATGTATTACATGTAGCATCAGCTTATGGTCATCTACTAAGTTTGTTCAAATGGTGACCCTGGGGTCAAATTTGTCCCGCTCCGGGGGTCACAGTTTTACATAGACTTATATAGGATTTTTTTTTTAAAAATCTTCTTCTCGGAAACTACACGAGCCAGAGGTTTGATATTTTGCATTTTCTATAAGCTTATGGTCCTTTACCAAGTTTGTTCAAATGATGCCCCTCGGGTATCTTTTGGCCCCGCCCCAAGGGTCACATGTTTTACATAGACATGTATAGGGAAAAACTTAAAAAATCTTCTTCTCTGAAACTGCAAGAGCCAGAGGTTTAATATTTTGCATTTGGTATATGCTTGTGGTCCTCTACCAAGTTTGTTCAAATGGTGACCCAGGGGTCACATTTGGCCGCACCCCGGGGGTCACAGTTTTACATAGGCTTGTATAGGGAAAAACTGAAAAAAATCTTCTTCTCTGGAACCACATGGCACAGAGCTCTCATGTATTACATGTAGCATCAGCTTATGGTCCTCTACTAAGTTTGTTCAAATGGTGACCCTGGGTCAAATTTGTCCCCGCCCCGAGGTTCACAGTTTTACATAGACTTATATAGGATTTTTTTTTTAAAAATCTTCTTCTCGGAAACTACAAGAGCCAGAGGTTTGATATTTTACGTTTAATATAAGCTTATGGTCCTTTACCAAGTTTGTTCAAATGGTGACCCTGGGGTCACATTTGGCCCTGCCTCAAGGGTCACATGTTTTACCTAGACATGTATAGGGAAAAACTTCATCTTCTTCTCTGAAACTGCAAGAGCCAGAGGTTTAATATTTTGCATTTATACTTTACTTACCTTGTTAAATATTGAAGAAGTGATACAGTGGTAAATCTTGAAAAATCAGTGAAAATAGGCATATTAATGTCGTGCTATAATACTTGGCTAATTGCATCGTGTCATATAAATGCCATAACACACAGATCAGTCTAGAATTATTATATTTCCATCAGATATACATTGATCTATCATAATACAAATTATTCTGTAAATACTTTACTTTGTGAAATAATGAAGAAGTGATACAGTGGTAAATCTTGAAAAGTAAGTGAAAATAAAAGGTAGAAACAGGCTAAACCTAACCCTTACCCCACGACCCAGGCATGCCCTATTGAATATATACTCAGGCTAATCTAGGCCTACCCTTACACCCATATCCTGCTTTTGAAGCTATAGGTTGCGGTATCCTAAATATAGCATGGACTTGGCCACGCCCCTTTCCAGGAGTGACCTTTGCCAGAAGTGAAAGGTCACAACAATTAAAACATGCCAGATAAATGTTTCAAAATACATTTTCAGAGTTGTTAATTAATTAATAAATAACATTTATTAAAATGAGAGCATTTATTTTTACCGAATGTATTTTTTAAACATGAAATTGTGAGATTAACCCCCACTGAAAAACAGGTAAATATATACTGCGGTTTTGCATGTAAACAAATATGGGGAAACATGCTGAATTTTAACTTTCAGCACATTGGTATTGGACTTACCTTGAAAATAAGACACATCTTTATGAATTTGTATGTTTATTTTTAGTTTTTTATCTTCGGAAAAGCTTGCATTGTGGCCTATGGGAAAGCAATAAGTGTACCGCAACCTAAATGCAGAATGAAAGCATACTACTACTACATGGTCAACAATTTGGCCAGCAGTCTTAAAATTATTGCTGTATTTCTTGTGGAAATTAAAATCTGAATGGATGACTTATAGTGATCAACAGACAAACTGATGCATGAAAAAAAAAACTCAACAAGAAATGAGCGCGTTTGAATGAAGGTAAGGGGTGCTATATTGTACTTAGACTGCAGAAAATATACATAGACTTTGATATTGAAGAGTGTACATTGGTACGCATGTACGCCTATCGCATAGCTACATATCCCAAACATGTGCATGTTATATCAGCTATGTTGTTGCAGAGCTTAGCAATGATTCCTCTTTGGCGGGTGGGTTCGTCATGTTAGATTATATCACAAATGTCGACAGGCCGGGCAAGGCCAAAAATCGGGAAAAAAACTCGTGATCTCGCCTGAAATGACACCATTGTATTTATTTTTTCTATTCTGACGAGTACGTATTTTGTCTATTAGTATGCCAGTTATTTTACATGCAGTCTTTTTTGGGGGTTTTAGTTTTTTTTAAGAAATATGAAAATAATGCCGGCTATAATGTGTATGCGTGTACCGTAAATGGTTGCTCGACAGCCTTCTGAGCATCTTTTTGGCCTTTTTTACAACTTGGTATTTTTTTTACATTTTCTTGTAAAATAACTTTACATGAATTTACATGTAAATATGAATTTACATGAATTATTACATGCAATTACATTAGATTCTCTCATTACACTATGAGATTGTCAACGAGAACTGTGTCTTATGTTGGAAACAATTTTTCACTGAGATCTCGCATTAATCGTACACATTTTTTTTACTAAGTGGGAGCTTTTTCACATAAAAAGTCAAGGAAAGGATAATAGCGATACTCGATCAAAACTGTTATTTTTTTTCCTAATAAGATTATCTGAAAGCGCGCAAAACTACACACACATTTGTTTTCCGATGAATTATCTTTTACTGGTTTACGTGGCGTTACTTGGCGTTACTTGGCATAACTTTAATTTGATTTGTTTCATGCAATTTTTCTTCTTTATGTCCAGCATTTTGAAGTTATATTTATTTTATTATGCAATGGTAAAACTGTTCTATTTCCAGAGCTCAAGCAACAAATGTCTTGTTCCATTGACACCATCAGTTATTTAGCATGAGGCATCTCGAAGACTTTTCCAGGACTCGAAGACTTTTGCGGGATGCGTTAACTGTGTGTGCTACTGTGTTTGACATACATGGACCAGCAAAGCCTACAGCATTTGGTAAGTGATTTTTAGAAATGTACCTTGCTTTGTTTATCATTTATTAAACATCTCAATCAATGGGCATTATGTATACTAAGAGTCTTAAAATAATATGTTTGATTTTTAAGAAGTGGTTTCACCCAATTGCTTGCTTGCTTATTTGCTTGATGCTTTAGCAAGCAAATAAGCAAGCAATTAAGCAAACAAACAAACAAACAAACAGGTAGGCAGGCAACATTTCTAAAATGCCACTATATTGTTTTATTCCATTTGACATAGAATTTGACTGCATTGTTGAAAATCGCACCGCGAGTAAATGTTAAAAAGCAAAAAGACCTGTCTGTCTGTCTGTCTGTATGTCTCTTGGTTGTAACAAATGCTTTATTAAACTGTAATTTGTAGATACATTGACACAAAGAAGACTAGGAACTTGAAACATGTTTTGCTGGTACCTAATACTATTTAAGGTCAAATTATACTCAAAAAGTGTTTTCTCATGGGGGTGGGTGGAGGTAAAAAAGGAGTCAGATGTGCATATAAACAGGATTGTGTTCTAAATAAGGGGCAGACAGTGTATAGTATGACACATGGGACTATGTAACTACCTCAGTAAAATATTTGGCATGAAATATTTGACGAACTGATGAAATCATAAAATATTGTAATTTTTTTTGGAAAACGGATTTTATTGTCTCGACTGAAAAATTGTGATAAATTGAAAATAAAAGAAAACATGCACAATTGTGTATACTACAAGCTTTCTTTTTTCCATGAGTGCTTGTATATGACTACCGTTAGTAACAATAATGCTCATTGTTCAATAAATTGGAAAATACAACCCGGTATAGGTTGCGGTATCCTAAATATAGCTTGGACTTGGCCACGCCCCTTTCCAGGAGTTACCTCAGCCAGAAGTGAAAGGTCACAAAAATTAAAACATGCCAGATAAATGTTTCAAAATACATTTTCAGAGTTGTTAATTAATTAATAAATAACATTTATTGAAATGAGAGCATTTATTTTTACCGAATGTATTTTTAGCTCTACTGGCCAAGGGCCAGCAGAGCTTATGGGATGGTGTGTTGTCCGTCTTCCTTCGTCCGTCGTCCGTCCGTTAACTTTACTTCAAACGACTTCTCCTCAGAAACCGCTTGGCTAATTTTGACCAAACTTCATATGGATGATCCTTAGATGAATGCTTTTTAGATTTGTTAAAATTAGGTCAGCGCTAAATCCAAGATGGCTGCCATTACCATATATGGTCGAAACCTTAAAAAATCTTCTTCTCCAGAACCGCTGGACAGATTTCAACAGTTTTTCTTTTAAAATGATCGCCTAGACTATCAAGTTTGTTCATATAAAGTCCCCGGGGTCAAAAATGATCGTGCCTCGGGGGTCCAAAGTTTGTATATTGAGGTTTTGCATGTTTTTCATATAGACATATAGGATTTTTGTAAAAAAAATCTTCTTCTCTGAAACCACAAGCCACAGAGCTCTCATGTATAACATGTAGCATCAGCTTATGGTCCTCTACTAAGTTTGTTCAAATGGTGACCCTGGGGTCAAAGTTGTCCCCGCCTCGGGGGTCACAATTTTACATAGACTTATATAGGATTTTTTTCATCTTCTTCTCGGAAACTACAAGAGCCAGAGGTTTGATATTTTGCATTTGCTATAAGCTTGTGGTCCTCTACCAAGTTTGTTCAAATGGTGACCCAGGGGTCACATTTGGCCCCACCCCGGGGGTCACAGTTTTACATAGGCTTGCATAGGCAAAAATGAAAAAATTCTTCTTCTCTGGAACCACATGGCACAGAGCTCTCATGTATTACATGAAGCATCAGCTTATGGTCCTCTACTAAGTTTGTTCAAATGCTGACCCTGGGGTCAAATTTGTCCCCGCCCCAAGGGTCACAGTTTTACATAGACTTACATACATGTAGGATATTTTTTTAAAAAATCTTCTTCTCGTAAACTACACGGGCCAGAGGTTTGATATTTTACATTTATTATAAGCTTATGGTCCATTACCAAGTTTGTTCAAATGGTGACCCTGGGGTCACATCTTGCCCCGCCCCGGGGTCACAGTTTTACATAAACACTTGTATAGGGAAAAACTGAAAAAAATCTTCTTCTCTGGAACTGCAAGAGCCAAAGGTTTAATATTTTGCATTTTCTATAAGCTTATGGTCCTTTACCAAGTTTGTTCAAATGGTGATCCTCTGGTCACATTTGACCCCGCCCCAAGGGTCACATGTTTTACATAGACATGTATAGGGAAAAACTTAAAAAATCTTCTTCTCTGAAACCGCAAAAGCGGGAGGTTTAATATTTTGCATTTGCTATTAGCTTATGGTCTTCTTCCAAGTTTGTTCAAATGGTGACCCATTGGTCACATTTGGCCCCACCCTGGGGGTCACAGTTTTACTTAGGCTTGTATCTAGGCAAAAACTGAAAAAAATCTTCTTCTCTGGAACCACATGGCACAGAGCTCTCATGTATTATTTTGCATCTGATCTTAGCCAAACTTAGCAGATTTTATGGCTTTCTTTTCTTTCTTTTTTTTTAAATATATTTTTTTAATTTTATCTTTTTTCTTTTTTTTTCTTTTTTTTTCTTTTTTTTTCTTTTTTTCTTTTTTTCTTTTTTTTTTAATTTTTTTTTTTTTGTATGTTGTTCCAGTAGGACCAGTAACTGAGGAGTTATGGCTCTTGATTTTGCCTCATTAATACGGTAGGGCCTTTATTTTTCATCTGATCTTTACCAAACTTTACCAGATTCTTTAGTTATGGCCCTTGATTTAGTCAAAAGCTGTTTTTTGCCCGAAACTTCCAATAAAACATCAATGGCAATCACTTCATTGGTGTTATAAGAGCCATGTTAGCCAGTAGAGCGTCCACAGGCCCTCTTGGGCCTCTTGTTTAAACATGAAATTGTGAGATACACTCAAAAACAGGTAAATATTTACTGTGGTTTTGCATGTAAACAAATATGGCGGCCCCCATGGAAAGTTCTGTAGGGAAAACATGCTGAATTTTAACTTTCAGCACATTGGACTTGGACTTACCTTGAAAATAAGACACCCCTTTTTGAATTTGTATGTTTATTTTTAGTTTTTATCTTCGGAAAAGCTTGCATTGTGGCCTATGGGAAAGCAATTAGTGTACCGAAACCTAAATGCAGAATGAAAACATACTACATGGTCAACAATTTGGCCAGCAGTCTTAAAATTATGGCTGTATTTCATGTGAAATTTAAATTAAAATCTGAATGGATGACTTATAGTGATCAACAGACAAACTGATGCATGAAAAAAACAACTCATGAGTTTGTTCATGTTCATTTGTTCATGTTCATTTGTTCATCTTCGTAGATGTCTCCTGACCATTACTTACAAAAAACAGGCTAAACCTAACCCTTACCCCACGACCCAGGCATGCCCTATTGAATATATACTCAGGCTAATCTAGGCCTACCCTTACACCCATATCCTGCTTTTGAAGCTATACTAGTGGGAGGAGTTTGTTCATGTTCATTTGTTCATCTTCGTAGATGTCTCCTAACCCTTACTTACAAAAAATAGGCTAAACCTAACCCTTACCCCACGACCCAGGCATGCCCTATTAAATATATACTCAGGCTAATCTAGGCCTACCCTTACACCCATATCCTGCTTTTGAAGCTATACTAGTGGGAGGAGATTATTCATGTTCATTTGATCATCTTCGTAGATGTCTCCTAACCCTTACTTACAAAAAACAGGCTAAACCTAACCCTTACCCCACGACCCAGGCATGCCCTATTGAATATATACTCAGGCTAATCTAGGCCTAAGCTTACATCCATTTCCTGCTTTTGAAGCTATACTAGTGGGAGGAGTTTGTTCATGTTCATTTGTTCATCTTCGTAGATGTCTCCTAACCATTACTTACAAAAAACAGGCTAAACCTAACCCTTACCCCATGAGCAAGGCATGCCCTATTGAATATATACTCAGGCTAATCTAGGCCTACCCTTATACCCATATCCTGCTTTTGAAGCTATACTAGTGGGAGCAGTTTGTTCATGTTCATTTGTTCATCTTCGTAGATGTGTCCTAACCCTAACCCTAACCCTATACAGTGGTAATTCCTGAAAAATCAGTGATTTTTTTTTTTTAACTAATGTCGTGCTGTAATACTGGGCTAATTGCATCGCGTCATATAGTTGCCAAAATACACAGATCAGTCTAGAATTATTATATTTCCATCGGATATACATGGATCTAACATAATACAAATTATCCCATAAATACTTTACTTACTTTGTGAAATAATGAAGATGTGATACAGTGGTAATTCTTCAAAAATCAGTGAAAATAAATAGTTTACTTTAATGAATGTCGTGCTATAATACTGGGCTAATTGCATCGAGTCATATAGATGCCATAATACACAGATCAGTCTAGAAATATTATATTTCCATCAGATATACATGGATCTATCATAATACAAATTATCCCGTAAATACTTTACTTACTTTGTGAAATAATGAAGAAGTGATACAGTGGTAATTCTTGAAAAATCAGTGAAAATAAAAAGATTACTATTGTCGTGCTATTATACTGGGCTAATTGCATCGCGTCATATAGATGCCATAATACACAGATCAGTCTAGAATTATTATATTTCCATCAGATATACATGGATCTATCATAATACAAATTATCCCGTAAATACTTTACTTTGTGAAATAATGAAGAAGTGATACAGTGGTAATTCCTGAAAAATCAGTGAAAATAAAAAGATTACTATTGTCGTGCTATAATACTGGGCTAATTGCATCGCGTCATATAGATGCCATAATACACAGATCAGTCTAGAATTATTATATTTCCATCAGATATACATGGATCTATCATAATACAAATTATCCTGTAAATACTTTACTTACTTTGGGAAATAATGAAGAAGTGATACAGTGGTAATTCTTGAAAAATCAGTGAAAAGAAAAAGATTACAATTGTCGTGCTATAATACTGGGCTAATTGCATAGCGTCATATAGATGCCATAATACACAGATCAGTCTAGAATTATTATATTTCCATCAGATATACATGGATCTATCATAATACAAATTATCCCGCAAATACTTTACTTACTTTGTGAAATAATGAAGAAGTGATACAGTGGTAATTCCTGAAAAATCAGTGAAAATAAAAAGATTACTATTGTCGTGCTATAATACTGGGCTAATTGCATCGCGTCATATAGATGCCATAATACACAGATCAGTCTAGAATTATTATATTTCCATCAGATATACATGGATCTATCATAATACAAATTATCCCGTAAATACTTTGCTTACTTTGTGAAATAATGAAGAAGTAATACAGTGGTGATTCCTGAAAAATCAGTGAAAATAAAAAGATTACTATTGTCGTGCTCTAATATTGGGCAATTTGCATCGCGTCATATAGATGCAATAATACACAGATCAGTCTAGAATTATTATATTTCCATTAGATATACATGGATCTATCATAATACAAATTATCCCGTAAATACTTTGCTTACTTTGTGAAATAAGAGGAAGTAATACAGTGGTAATTCCTGAAAAATCAGTGAAAATAAAAAGATTACTATTGTCGTGCTATAATACTGGGCTAATTGCATCGCGTCATATAGATGCAATAATACACAGATCAGTCTAGAATTATTATATTTCCATCAGATATACATGGAAATATCATAATACAAATTATCCCGTAAATACTTTGCTTACTTTGTGAAATAATGAACAAGTAATACAGTGGTAATTCCTGAAAAATAAGTGAAAATAAAAAGATTACTATTGTCGTGCTATAATACTGGGCTAATTGCATCGCGTCATATAGATGCCATAATACACAGATCAGTCTAGAATTATTATATTTCCATCTGATATACATGGATCTATCATAATACAAATTATCCCGTAAATACTTTGCTTACTTTGTGAAATAATGAAGAAGTAATGCAGTGGTAATTCCTGAAAAATCAGTGAAAATAAAAAGATTACTATTGTCGTGCTATAATACTGGGCTAATTGCATCGCGTCATATAGATGCCATAATACACAGATCAGTCTAGAATTATTATATTTCCATCAGATATACATGGATCTATCATAATACAAATTATCCCGTAAATACTTTGCTTACTTTGTGAAATAATGAAGAAGTAATACAGTGGTAATTCCTGAAAAATCAGTGAAAATAAAAAGATTACTATTGTCGTGCTATAATATTGGGCTATTTGCATCGCGTCATATAGATGCAATAATACACAGATCAGTCTAGAATTATTATATTTCTATTAGATATACATGGATCTATCATAATACAAATTATCCCGTAAATACTTTGCTTACTTTGTGAAATAATGAAGAAGTAATACAGTGGTAATTCCTGAAAAATCAGTGAAAATAAAAAGATTACTATTGTCGTGCTATAATACTGGGCTAATTGCATCGCGTCATATAGTTGCAATAATACACAGATCAGTCTAGAATTATTATATTTCCATTAGATATACATGGATCTATCATAATACAAATTATCCCGTAAATAGTTTACTTACTTTGTGAAATAATGAAGAAGTGATACAGTGGTAATTCTTGAAAAATCAGTGAAAAGAAAAAGATTACTGTTGTCGTGCTATAATACTGGGCTAATTGCATCGCGTCATATAGATGCCATAATACACAGATCAGTCTAGAATTATTATATTTCCATCAGATATACATGGATCTATCATAATACAAATTATCCCGTAAATACTTTGCTTACTTTGTGAAATAATGAAGAAGTAATACAGTGGTAATTCCTGAAAAATCAGTGAAAATAAAAAGATTACTATTGTCGTGCTATAATACTGGGCTAATTGCATCGCGTCATATAGATGCCATAATACACAGATCAGTCTAGAATTATTATATAATATCATCAGATATACATGGATCTATCATAATACATATTATCCCGTAAATACTTTGCTTACTTTGTGAAATAATGAAGTAATACAGTGGTAATTCCTGAAAAATCAGTGAAAATAAAAAGATTACTATTGTCGTGCTATAATACTGGGCTAATTGCATCGCGTCATATAGATGCCATAATACACAGATCAGTCTAGAATTATTATATTTCCATCAGATATACATGGATCTATCATAATACAAATTATCCCGTAAATACTTTGCTTACTTTGTGAAATAATGAAGAAGTAATACAGTGGTGATTCCTGAAAAATCAGTGAAAATAAAAAGATTACTATTGTCGTGCTATAATATTGGGCAATTTGCATCGCGTCATATAGATGCAATAATACACAGATCAGTCTAGAATTATTATATTTCCATTAGATATACATGGATCTATCATAATACAAATTATCCCGTAAATACTTTGCTTACTTTGTGAAATAAGAGGAAGTAATACAGTGGTAATTCCTGAAAAATCAGTGAAAATAAAAAGATTACTATTGTCGTGCTATAATACTGGGCTAATTGCATCGCGTCATATAGATGCAATAATACACAGATCAGTCTAGAATTATTATATTTCCATCAGATATACATGGATCTATCATAATACAAATTATCCTGTAAATACTTTGCTTACTTTGTGAAATAATGAAGAAGTAATACAGTGGTAATTCCTGAAAAATCAGTGAAAATAAAAAGATTACTATTGTCGTGCTATAATACTGGGCTAATTGCATCGCGTCATATAGATGCCATAATACACAGATCAGTCTAGAATTATTATATTTCCATTAGATATACATGGATCTATCATAATACAAATTATCCCGTAAATAGTTTACTTACTTTGTGAAATAATGAAGAAGTGATACAGTGGTAATTCCTGAAAAATCAGTGAAAATAAAAAGATTACTATTGTCGTGCTATAATATTGGGCTATTTGCATCGCGTCATATAGATGCAATAATACACAGATCAGTCTAGAATTATTATATTTCCATTAGATATACATGGATCTATCATAATACAAATTATCCCGTAAATACTTTACTTACATTGTGAAATAATGAAGAAGTAATACAGTGGTAATTCCTGAAAAATCAGTGAAAATAAAAAGATTACTATTGTCGTGCTATAATACTGGGCTAATTGCATCGCGTCATATAGATGCCATAATACACAGATCAGTCTAGAATTATTATATTTCCATCAGATATACATGGATCTATCATAATACAAATTATCCCGTAAATACTTTGCTTACTTTGTGAAATAATGAAGAAGTAATACAGTGGTGATTCCTGAAAAATCAGTGAAAATAAAAAGATTACTATTGTCGTGCTATAATATTGGGCAATTTGCATCGCGTCATATAGATGCAATAATACACAGATCAGTCTAGAATTATTATATTTCCATTAGATATACATGGATCTATCATAATACAAATTATCCCGTAAATACTTTGCTTACTTTGTGAAATAAGAGGAAGTAATACAGTGGTAATTCCTGAAAAATCAGTGAAAATAAAAAGATTACTATTGTCGTGCTATAATACT